>PVHT020000113.1:7905619-7924303 GCA_004024745.2 Catagonus wagneri
ATTTGAAGAAATTATGTCTGAAAACTTTCCAAATCTGAAGGAATCTGACATCAAGATACAGGATGCACAGAGGGCCCCAAACAAGCTGAACCCAAACAGACCCACACCAAGGCATATTATATTAAAAATGGCAAGAATTAAAGATAAAGAGAGGATCCTAAAGGCAGCAAGAGAAAAGCAAAGCATTAATTATAAGGGATCCCCCATAAGGCTGTCAGCTGATTTCTCTATAGAAACATTACAGGCTAGAAGGGAATGGTAAGATATATTTAAAGTGCTGAAAGGAAATGGCCTGCAACCTAGAATACTCTACCCAGCAAGAATATCATTTAAAACAGAAGGGGAAATAAAGAATTTCGCCAACAAACAAAAGCTAAAAGAGTACAGCAATACTAAACCCTTTCTAAAAGAAATGCTGAAAAGGTTCCTAATAAGAAAAAAAGAAAATAAGAATTAGAATGGAGGAAACCACAATTAGAAAGCAATCATTCAAATAAGCCCACATACAGATCTAAACATGAAAATACTAAAATAAATAAATTAAAATAAATTACAAAAAAAAAAAGAGACAACCTCATACATTGTGGGGAGGGAAAGTAGAAAAACACAGACTATTTCTTTTTTTTTTCCTGGTGCATCTTTTTTTAAACTTTAAAAAAACAAAAACTTTTTTTCTTTAGTCTTTTTTTTTTTAATCTTTTTTATTTTCTCAAAGTTGTGTTTAAGCCTAGATGGATATAAGGCCACAGCAAGCAGATATAAGAAGGTGTTAACGTACTTAAAAACCAGGGCAACCATAAACCAAAACGGGACATCTAACCCACAAATACTGAAAAGAACTTAAGTATAAAATAATTGGAACCCATCCATCCAAAAAGAAAGAGAAGAGAAACACAGAATCAACTGGAAACAAGATCTAAAATGGCAATAAATACATATCTATCAATAATCACCTTAAATGTCAATGGTCTGAATGCTCCAATCAAAAGACACAGAGTGGCAGAATGGATAAATAAGCAAAAACCTACAATCTGCTGCCTATAAGAGACTTACCTTAGAGCAAAGGACACAGATAGATTGAAAGTGAGGGGATGGAAGAGTTCCCGTCGTGGCTCAGTGGTTAACGAATCCGACTAGGAACCATGAGGTTGCGGTTCGATCCCTGGCCTTGCTCAGTGGGTTAAGGATCCGGCGTTGCCGTGAGCTGTGGTGTAGGTTGCAGATGCAGCTCGGATACCGTGTTGCTGTGGCTGTGGTGAAGGCTGGCGGCTACAGTTCCTATTAGACCCCTAGCCTGGGAACCACCATATGGCGTGAGTGTGGCTCTAAAAAGGCAAAAAGACAAAGAAAAAAGAAAGAAAGAAAGTGAGGTGATGGGGAAAGACATTTCATGCCAATGGACAAGAAAGGAAAGCAGGAGTGGCAATACTCATATCAGACAAAATAGACTTTTAAGGTGAAAGCCATAAAGAAAGACAAAGAAGGACATTACTTAATGGTTAAAGGATCCATTCAAGAAAAGGATATTACAATTGTCAATATATATGCCCCCCACATAGGAGCACCCAAGTACCTACAACAAATACTATCAGACATAAAAGGAGAAATAGATGTCGATACAACAATGGTAGGAGACTTTAATACTCCACTCACATCAATGGACAGATCCTCTAGGCAGAATATCAGTAAGGCAACAGAGATCCTAAATGACACAAGAGAAGAGTTAGACCTAACTGACATTTTCAGGGCAATACACCCCAAAAAATCAGAATATACATTCTTCCCAAGTGCACACGGAACATTCTCAAGGATAGATCACATACTGGGGCATAGAGCTAACCTCAATAAATTGAAGAGTATAGAAATTATTTCAAGTATCTTCTCTGACCACAAAGGCATGAAAGTAGAAATCAACCACAGGAAAGGAAATGAGAGAAAACATACTACATGGAGACTGAACAACATGCTTCTAAAAAACGAATTGGTCAATGAGGAAATCAAGAAAGAAATAAAAAAAAAAAACCTTGAAACAAATGAGAATGAAGACACAACAACCCCAAATCTATGGGATGCTGCAAAAGCGGTGTGTAGAGGGAAGTTCACAGCATTACAGGCCTTCCTCAAAATAAAAGAAAAATCTCAAATCAACAACCTAACCCATCACCTAACTGAATTAGAAAAAGAAGAACAAAAACACCCTAAAGTCAGCAGAAGGAAGGAAATCATTAAGATCAGAGAGGAGGAGTTCCGGTCGTGGCTCAGTGGTTAACGAATCCGACTGGGAACCATGAGGTTGCAGGTTCAATCCCTGGCCTTGCTCAGTGGGTTAAGGATCTGGTGTTGCCGTGAGTTGTGGTGTAGGTTGCAGACGTGGCTCGGATCCCGCGTTGCTGTGGCAAAGGCCGGCAGCTACAGCTCCTGTTAGACCCCTAGCCTGGGAAACTCCATATGCCATGGGTGTGGCCCTAGATAAGGCAAAAAGACAAAAAAAAAAAAAATCAGAGAGGAAATCAATAAAATAGAGATTCAAAAAACAACAGAAAAAAATGAATAAATCCAAGAGCTGATTCTTTGAAAAGGTAAACAAGATTGACAAACCTCTGGCTAGATTCACCAAGAAGAGGAGAGAAAAAAAATCCAAATAAACAAAATAAGAAATGAAAAAGGAGAAATTACAACGGATATTACAGAAATACAAAAAACCATGAGAGAATACTATGAACAATCGTATGCCAACAAATTTGATAATCTAGAAGAAATGGACAAATTTTTAGAGACCTACACCCTCCCAAAACTGAATCAACAAGAAATAAATCAACTGAACAGACCAATCACTAGAAATGAAATTGAGTATGTCATCAAGACACTCCCTACAAATAAAAGTCCAGGACCAGGTGGCTTCACAGGTGAATTCTACCAAACATACAAAGAGGAACTCATACCCATCCTCCTTAAGCTTTTCCAAACAGTTGAAGAAGAAGAAACACTCTCAAAGACATTCTATGATGCCATCATCACCTTAATTCCAAAACCAGACAAAGACACCACGAAAAAAGAGAACTATAGGCCAATATCTTTGATGAATATAGATGCAAAAATTCTCAACAAAATTTTAGCCAACCAAATCCAGCAGCATATCAAAAAGATCATACACCATGACCAGTTGGGATTCATCCCAGGTGCACAAGAATGGTTTAACATACGCAAATCAATCAACATCATACACATTAACAAAAGAAAAGTCAAAAACCACATGATTATCCCAATAGATGCAGAAAAAGCATTCGACAAAGTCCAACATCCGTTCATGATCAAAACTACTACCAAAGTGGGAATACAGGGAACATTCCTTAACATAATAAAGGCCATATATGAAAAACCTACGGCAAACATAATACTCAATGGAGAAAAGCTGAAACCTTCCCACTAAAATCTGGAACAAGACAAGGATGCCCACTCTCACCACTGTTATTCAACATAGTATTAGAAGTCCTAGCTACAGCAATCAGACAAACAGAAGAAATAAAAGGCATCCAAATAGGAAGAGAAGAGGTAAAACTGTCACTCTATGCAGATGACATGATACTACATATAGAAAACCCCAAAGACTCAACCCCAAAATTACTTGATTTGATCAACAAATTCAGCAAAGTAGCAGGATATAAGGTTAACCTTCAGAAATCAATTGCATTTCTATATGCAAACGATGAAATATTAGAAAAAGAATACCAAAATACTTTATCTTTTAAAATAGCACCACAAAAAGTCAAATACCTGGGAATAAACCTGACCAAGGAGGTGAAAGACATATGCAGAGAACTGCAAAACATTAATCAAGAAGACCAAAGAAGATACAAAGAAATGGAAAGATATTCCTTGCTCGTAGGCCGGAAAAATTAATATTGTAAAAACGGCGATACTACCCAAAGCAATCTACAGAATCAATGCAATCCCTATCATATTACCCATGACCTTCTTCACAGAACTAGAACAAACAATCCAAAAATTTATTTGGAACTACAAAAGACCCAGAATCGCCAAAGCAATCCTGAGGAACAAAAACCAAGCAGGAGGCATAACTCTGCCAGGATTCAGGCAATATTACAGGGCCACAGTAATCAAGACAGTGTGGTACTGGTACCAAAACAGAAATAGGGACCAACAGAACAGAATTGAGAACCCAGAAATAAACCCAGATGCCTACGGCCAATTGATCTTTGTCAAAGGAAGCAAGGACATAAAATGGGAAAAAGACAGTCTGTTCAATAAATATTGCTGGGAAGCCTGGACAGCAGCATGCAAATCACTGAAACTAGAACACATTCTCACACCATGCACAAAAATAAACTCAAAATGGCTTAAAGACTTAAATATAAGACAAGACACCATTAAACTCCTGGAAGAAAACACTGGCAAAACATTCTCTGACATCAACCTTACAAATATTTTCTCAGGTCAGTCTCCCAAAGCAACAGAAATCAGAACAAAGATAAACCAATGGGACCTAATCAAGCTGACAAGCTTTTGCACAGCAAAGGAAACCAAAAAGAAAACTAAAAGACAACTTACAGAATGGGAGAAAATAGTGTCAAATGATGCAACTGACAAGAGCTTGATTTCAAAAATATACAAACAACTGATGCAGCTCAACAGCAATCCAACAATCCAATTGAAAAGTGGGCAAAGGTCCTGAATAGACATTTCTCCAAAGAAGATATTCAGATGGCCAACAAGCACATGAAAAAATGCTCAATATCACTGATGATTAGAGAAATGCAAATCAAAACTACAAGATACCACCTCACACCAGTCAGAATGGCCATCACTAACAAGACCACAAACAACAAATGCTGGAGGGGGTGTGGAGAAAAGGGAACCCTCCTGCACTGTTGGTGGGAATGTAAGCCGGTACAAGCACTATGGAAAACAGTATGGAGGTACCTTAGAAAACTATACATAGAACTACCACATGACCCAGCAATCCCACTCTTGGGCATACATCCGGACAAAAATTTCCTTGAAAAGACACTTGCTCTCGCATGTTCATTGCAGCACTATTCACAATAGCCAAGCCTGGAAACAACCCAAATGTCTATCAACAGACGACTGGATTAGGAACATGTGGTATATATACTACTCAGCCATAAAAAAGAATAAAATAATGTCATGGATGGAATTAGAGACCCTCACACTGAGTGAAGTAAGTCAGAAGGAGAAAGACAAATACCATATGATATCACTTATATCTGGAATCTAATATACTGCACAAATGAACCTTTCTACAGAAAAGAAAATCACAGACTTGGAGAACAGACCTGTGGTTGCCAAGAGGGTGGGGGAGGGAGTGGGATGGTAGGGGACGTCTGGGGTTAATAGTTGTAGACTATTGCTTTTGGGATGGAAAAGCAAGGAGATCCTACTGTATAGCGCTGGGAACTATGTCTAATCACTTGTGACGACTCCATATATGTATGTGTAACCGGGTCACCATGCTGTGTAGTTGGGAAATTGACAGAAATATGTAAACTAGCTATAATGGAAAAAAAAAAGACATATGTACTCCAATGTTCACTGCAGCACTCTATACAATAGCAAAGTTATGGAAACAACCTAAATGCCCATCGACAGAGGAATGGATAGGGAAGATGTGGTACATATACACAATGTACTATTACTCAGCCATTAAAAGAAACGAAATAATAGCATTTATAGCAACATGGATGGACCTAGAAATTATCATGTGAAGTAAAACCAGTCAATGAGATGCCAACATCAAATGCTACCACTTACATGTGGCATCTAAAAAAAGGACACAATGAACTTCTTTGCAGAATAGATACTGACTCACAGACTTTGGAAAACTTACGGTTTTCAAGTGAGACAGATTGGGGGTTGGGGGGGTGCACTGAGGGTTTGTGATGGAAATGCTATAAAATTTGGTTGTGATGATTTTTGTACACCTATAATTGTAATAAAATTAAGTAATTAAAAAACAAAATTAAACTTAAAGAAAAAAAGAATATGTGCAGTCAGAAACGAATATGCAATATGCTACCTCCATTTTGGACTCATCTGAACTGGCAGAGTGTCAAATGTACAGGCCTGCACTTTACAAACAAGCAGCTTGATCAGGCCCCACATGGTCTCTATATTGACAGCAGAAGAGGCACGGTCAAGGGAAAGGGAGTCAGGAGAGCCACACAAATGCAGATTCACATCCCAGCTTAATCACTTGTTAATAGAGGTGTGACTCAGGGTCAATCACTTTCTGTATCTTGCACAGTATGCATCTTGTAAAGTGTCTGAATAGGTAATACATATTAAGTACCTACTGCAGAGAAAGTTCTTAAAAAAGAAAAAAACAGCAAGCAGTCCTTCGAGTGGTTACCTGGGGCCCCGTGCCACCATCCTTGATCTGACAGGTGTGCAGACACTCTTGGTCTGGGTGCCGCATGCTGGCATATATCCGAGTACTGCAGTAGCCCACAGGGTAGATGGCACTCTCGTCATGGAAGCCAGGTCGGTCGGTGATGATCTATTAAAAAAAGATTTACCCAACCTGCCACTGAGGTTCCTAGAGAATTAAAAAGTCCAGGGTATTGTGATAGCCTTTAGAACCACCTTGGGGTTGCCAAGAGTGACTCAAACAAGAGAGAGTGAGCGTAGGATGTGCGGCAGACAAAACTGACCTGCTTCCTAGGGACTGGAGATTTTCTGGGGTTGGCCTGGATCAGCCAGGGGCTGCTGCTAATGGGACCAGGGAGGGAAGGCTCAACCCCATTCCCGTACTTCTGATTCTCCTCTCTCTTTATCGCTGGTCTCACTCACCTCCCCCAGGCTATATACTGTTAGACCCCCCAGTCCGATGGGGAACACAGGCCGTCCTGAGGGATCCAGGGCAATGGGCTGAACCAGCTTGCGAGCACCTCCCTCCATTTTCTTTTTCTTGGATGTTTTCTTCAGAACTGAAACGCAAATCTGGGGTCACCCACTTTAGGCCCCTCCCAGTGCTGAGGGGAAGGGAAAAATGTGCACAATGCTAAGAGCAATAAGCCGATTCTGATTCTATACACTCACTGAATGGGCACATGGGACCTTCCCCCAAAGCCCTGAGTTATCTTTCCAGCCCACCCACCCGGCAGTCAACAATTTTACTACCAGTGCTTAGGATCTAAAAGCCTTACATTTTTTAAGGCCTCTTACTTCATTTATAAGATAAGAAACTTCCCAAGCCATCTGTGTGCTCAAAAGAGCACACTTAGCCCATTTCCCTATCTCTAGGAAAGTCTGGACTGAAGGCACCCGGAGAGAGGCCTTGGCCTGCTCCTACTACGCTTAGTCAGGTCTAGCTGCAGCGCTTCTATCTAAAGTGGCTTTTTTTTTCCTGGCTGCACCTGCAGCACGTGGAAGTTCCCAGGCCAGGGGAATCCGAGCAGCTGCAGCAACACTGGATCTTTTAATCCACTGGGCCAGGCCAGGGATCAAACCTGCACTGCCACAGAGACCACGCTGGATCCTTAACCCACTGCACCACAGCTGGAAATCCCAAAGTGGCTTTAGGACACTTGTTTTTCAGGGCCACTAGGGCTGCTTTAGCACCAGGTGAGCATTTAAGTTGTTTCTGTGACCGAGTGTCTACCAGTCAGTACCAGCTTTGTCATTAGCTGTTGAGCCACTGGGGCAACTGACATCCTCTTCCCAAGGTACCTTCCAATTTGTTGTTCTCTTTGCCTTTTTCTTTTTTCTCCTTCTTGGATTTCTTCCCAAATGGTTCCTCAGCTCCAGTGCTTGGCCCAGAAATCGGCCCAGCTCCCTGTATAGTTCCCACAGAGCTGGCCACACCATAGGTCAGGGGCAAACTGGAGCTGTGGGAAGGAGCGGCAGCCTGTACTTCCCCTTCAGTTAGAGCCTGAAGCTGGAGGAGCTTCTTTAGCAAGTACCTAAGGTCGGGAAGGAAAGGGAGCAGAGAGACATGAGCTTCTGTTTTTTTTGTTTGTTTTACTTTTTAGGGCTGCACCCACGGAATATGAGGTTCCCAGGCTAGGGGTCCAACTGGAGCCACAGCTGCCGGCCACAGCCACGCCAGATCCAAGCTGCGTCTGTGACCTACACCACAGCTTATGGCAATGCTGGATCCTTAACCCACTGAGAGAGGCCAATGATTTTACCTGCAACCTCATGGTTCCTAGTTGGATTAGTTTCTGCTGCGCCACAACAGGAACTCTGCTTCTGTTTTATTTATACTTTTTTATGTCTTTTTGCCTTTATCTAGAGCCGCACCCATGGCATATGGAGGTTCCCAGGCTAGGGGTCTAACAGGAGCTGTGGCTGCCAGCCTTTGCCACAGCCACAGCAACGCGGGATCCGAGCCGCGTCTGCAACCTACACCACAGCTCACGGCAACGCCGGATCCTTAACCCACTGAGCATGGCCAGGGATCGAACCTGCAACCTCATGGTTCTGAGCCGTATTCATTAACCACTGAGCCACGACGGGAACTCCATGTTTTACTTATACTTAATTCCCTATTTTATTTGAGGACTGGGAAAAGCCAGAACTATATACAAAGATTACCACATTCACAGAAATAGGGTTCTTACGGACCCGAGGAAAAATGAAGTTCCAGAGGATAATACCTCAAGATGCCAAGGATAAAGGATCGTAGACTAACTTTTTTGCATCTGGAGGGCTCTTCTAACTGGATGCTGGAAGGTGTCAGGCTTCTGAAGGGCAAATATCATGAACTGCGTATGTATATATACTCACATTGTACATACTGAATACATATTTGTAAAGTGAAATGCAGTTTCTTTTGTCCCTTGACTTACAACTGCAGAGTTATAAGATTACTTATTAGATGTGGCAAAGGCAAAGGGCCTTTTTTTTTTTTTTTTTGCTTTTCAGGGCCTCACCTACCCATATGGAGGTTCCCAGGCTAGGGGTCCAATTGGAGCTATAGCTGCCAGCCTACACAACAACCACAGCAACGCAGGATCCAAGCTGTGTCTGAGACCTACACCACAGCTCATGGCAATGCCAGATCCTTAACCCACTGAGCGAGGCCAGAGACTGAACCCACAACCTCATGGTCCCTAGTTTCCATTGCGCCACGGCAGAGACTCTGGAAAGAGCTATTTTATCACCATGTTCCCACACAACCTGGGTAAACTGGAACGAACACCGCACGTTCTGAGTTTCTCTGTACTAGATCAGTGGCCAGTGGGCTGTGCAAAGCACAAAAATCCCACTGGAGGAAAAGTCCCTGGAACTGTAACACAACATCAATCACCAAAAATGATTCTGAACACAAAATGAACCAAGCTCACCGTCTTTCTTCTTTTGCTTTAAGAAATTTTTCCTCAAGACGAGCAATTTCATCACAAATAGCAGCATTTTCCTTTAAGAAAAATTTTGAATACAATCACACAAAATGAACAAAAGGTCAAAGTATTACGTTGGGAAAAGGAGCAAATTCCAAATCAAAGAAGTCTGTGTAGCTAAAAGAGCTAGTCTGTCTACCTTACAAACTGTAAACCTGTAAGTAAAGGTGGGGTAAGTTCTACTATGGGTACAGTAATTACACAATTCACGGAAATTGGGGCACCTGTGAGTGAAAAGGAGGAGCTATTAATGACTTTGCCAGAATATGGCAAGGCAGGGATGTCCTAGGCAAACCAAAATGTATGGTTACCTTTATTAGAGCAGCCTTTAGCAGATAAAAGGGCATACTGCTCAAACCCACAGATGCTTAAATTTGATGCTGTAATATGGGAAAAAGTTCATTCCCAAGTGCCTTGATGCTTGCGGAGCTTACAAAACCAACCTACACTAATGGATCCAATGCAGTATGAACCTTAAAGAGAAAATCTGAATGGAACAAAATCAATCCTAATATATAAAATTCTTAAACTTCATGACCTATTTACGTGTATTCAAGGGTGGTCTTTACTTACGACTCAATCCATTTCCCAGTATAAGCCCTGAGGGACTGTTTCAATCTGGATGTTCCATACTTGGGACCTCAAACTTTGTTCAAAACAGTATCCCTTCTCTTCACAAAACCTACTTCAGGGGCTTAACAGAAACAATATCCTTCTAATAACACAGGCACCAAATTTTAGGCACCTCTGACATTTAGGGGACAAAAGAAAGGTAACACCAATTAGATTCCAAATCCTCTTAATTCCACTTATTTCTCTCCAGTGCACGTGCCAAGTGCTAAATAAATGTTTTTGGAATGAGTGTTCTAATTTCGAAAACTTTCCTCGCGCTTCCAAAGACCTGAGGGATGTTCAAACTTTAGGTAGATGAGGTAAGGTGGTGACTCAGGTGTGGGAAGGCATTTGAGGACTCCACTTGCTATTTCCAAGCACTGAGGTGAGTGAGCCTTAGCGAGCCTGAGTATTGTAATCCTTAGTTATGGCTGATAAACCAGTTCATTCATCCCATAAACCCTGGGTCTCTACAATAAAAGATGGGCGCAAACACTCGGAAGACTCAAAGGAGGTTGAAAGGAGGGATAATCGAAAGCTTCTCGCGCCTTTTCAGGAAAAAAAAAAAGGGTCAATTACTGAGTATGCTGGGGGCTTGGAAAACAGGCTGTGTAATGGAAGTAATAAAGAAACTAGCATCAGGTGTTCTGAGTTGGGAATCAGACACAGTGCCCGGGAGCACATCATGCGTGCCAGCTTCGGTGTTGCTATTCTAAAAATAGTGCCTTAGTCTCAGGTTTCTCTCGAGAAACAAATGCCTTTCCAAGAGTTCTGCGGTAATGACGATAACGACTAAAACTTATCGGCACTTCTGGCTGCCGAGGCCTTTACTTTCATTTAATCTTCATGAACTCTGCTAGGTAGTTATTAGTTCTCTTTTGCAGATGAGGAAACAGCATTACAGATATTACGCCATTTGTCCAAGGCGCAAGGCTTACTAGAAGTAATGTATACTGTAAAAACTAAGACTGTATTAATACTGCCACTGTGGGAAAGGGAACAGTTTGGGGAAAGATTTCGAGAGTTAGGAGAGTCTCGAGGCGGAGAAGGGCTGGGCGCCGGTCACTCACAAACACCGTGGCTTTGGCCGCCCTGCGCAGCCGCAGGTACTTGAGCCGGTACTTCTCGTTCTGGCTCTTCTTCGGGAGCTTTTTCATCCTGGCCTTGCCGGACTGCAGCGGGGCCCGCGGCGAGGAGGCCAGGCCGCCCAGCAGGCTCATGGTCCGGCCCCGCTACGGGGGCTCCAGGGCGCGGCCTGCATCGGCTCCTCGGACTCGGAGCGGCCCCAAGCGCCGGCTTCGTAGGGTCTGGACTGGCGGGTGAGAGCCTCTACGAACCGACCGCTCCAGAACGTTCCTGAAGGGCGCAGCTGGGCCAGAAATCCGGCAGCCAACCCAGCTGCCGGCGCCTCCTTGCACTTCCGCGTCTGCCTCGGTAGTCAGCCCTACCGGAAGTTACGCCTCGGCGCCGGCCGCGTGTAACTTCCGGGGCTGGGAGCCGGGTCGGGTCCGCCGGGCACGCCCATCGAGGGCTTGGAGGCGGGGAGGGGGAAGCGGGCGGTCCAGGTGAGAAAGGAGGGCGGCGGGAAGTGACCGTCTGCAGCTCGCGCGTGTGTGTGCTTAGCAGAGGGGTGTTAATGTTGAGCTAAAGAGGAACACACACACACAAAAAATCTTCCCCGGCCCCACCTCATATACGCTCCCCAAACCCACCCACTGCTTTAAAAAAAATATAGTTGATTTACAATGTGCCAATTTCTAGGAGCCTCGTTAGCGCAGTAGGTAGGTAGCGCGTCAGTCTCATATAATGTGCCAATTTCTGCTGCACGGCAAAGTGAATGATACATATACATATATATACACACACACACACAAACACACACACACAAATAATATATATGCATATATATCAATAATATAACTATTATAATTTGTGTGTGTATATATATATATATATATATATTTTTTTTTGTCTTTTTGCCTTATCTAGGGCCGCACCCATGGCATATGGAGGTTCCCAGGCTAGAGGTCTAACAGGAGCTGTAGCTGCCAGCCTTAGCCACTGCCACAGCAACGTGGGATCCGAGCCGCATCTGCAACCTACACCACAGCCCACGGCAACGCCAGATCCTTAACCCACTGAGCAAGGCCAGGGATCCAACTCACAACCTCATGGTTCCTAGTCGGATTCGTTAACTACTGAGCCACAACGGGAACTCCTATATATATATATATGTATATATATATATATAATTTTTTTTTTAAGGGCTGCATCTGTGGCCATATGGAGGGTCCCAGGCTAGCGATCACATCGGACCTGTAGCTGCTGGCCTACAACACAGTCACAGCGATGCCCGAACCCAGCCACCTCTGTGACCTACACCACAGCTCACCGCAACGCTGGATCCTTAACCCACTGATCCTGATCGAGGCCAGGGATCGAACCTGCATCCTCATGGATGCTAGTCAGATTCGTTTCCACTGAGCCATGACGGGAACTCCTATATATTCTTTTTTAAATATTTTTTTCTATCATGTTCTATCCCAGGAGATTGGGTATAGCTCCCTGCGCTATACTGTAGAACCTTGTTTTATCCATTCTAAATGTCACGGTTTGCATGTACTAAACTCCAAACCCCCAATCTATTCCACCGCACTTTATTTCAACATCACTCTTCCACACTTCATACAGACTGACCTTCCTAGACTGTAGGATGCACACGAAAGCAGTGCTGGGGCTGTGGCTTTCCTTGCTTCCTTCATACAGCTTGCACAGGTGTTTCTTGAGGGCCTATTACACGTGATTTTACTGGGAGCTTGGGACTACTGTGGTGAATAGAAAAAAAGGCTTCTGCTCTCAGATTAGAATCTAGTATGGAAGATGGAAGATTTAACTGGCAGTTTTAATAACTTGCACTAAGTAGGCACTCAGTAAATATCTGCCTAATGAAATCAAAAGTATGTTTCCGTGCCTACACTTGTATTTATAAAGCTCTTTGTAACCAAGGACTGTCTAAAATCATCAAAGAAGTAAGGTGAACAGTTTTTTAGAATGCAGTCTTGGTAAATGCCCTGGGCTGAAAGGTAGAAGACTTCTAGTATTTGTTTTTCTCCCAGCAATTCCACTAACTAGCTGAGTCAGCCTTTAGGTTACAGGTTTTTCCTTTCAAAACTGAATATACTCTTTAGAATAATGAAGTAGAATAATGAAGTGAAAGTTATAGACTGAAAGGTACTCTATTGATATATAATTGCTGTTCTATATGTACTCAAAGTTTAGGCTTTTAGAATTGTATGTGGAAATCAAGGAAAATACGTACAGAGTTAAAACAGTAAATTCAATAAGTTACTGGAGAAAAAGCTAACACTAAAATAAGTTGGAAAAAAAAAAAGAGGTTTAGAATCAATAACCCAGGTACTTCATTTCTGGAAATTTTAAGAATAATGACAAGAGTCTTGACAAAATGGTTTTAACACAGAAAGCTTATGAAAGTCCTTTTGGTCCATCCATATTGTAAGCTGCCCTGTTGGGCCTGGCAAGGTTTTAAAAGAGCAATTCCTCATGGTTCTAGTGTGCTTTTACAAACACACGCAAGGCAGGTATTTAGATTCACTTTGGGAAATTGCCGGGGATACTTTCAGCCTACAAAATATCCATACTCATGCTTTTCATACTGTAGATTGGAACTTAACCTTGGATCCTGAAAACAGTTCTGATGGACAGAGAGAGTCCTTCCTTCCTCCCTCTTTTTCTTTTTGCTTTTTAGGGCTGTGTCTGAGACCTACAACACAGCTCACAGCAATGCTGGATCTCCATCCCACTGAGCAACTGAGCCAGGCCAGGGTTGGAACCTGAATCCTCATGGATACTAGTCAGATTCATTTCCACTGCACCACAGTGGAAACCCCCCTCTCTTTTTTTTCCCTCTCTCTCTCTTCCTTCCTTTCCTCCTTGCTTCCTTCTCTCGCTCCTTCCTTTTTTTTCTTTCCCTTTTTAAACCCTTATTTGCTAACTACCTGATTTATTTGCTTTTCAGCTGTATTTTGTCCTTGCAGCCTCTGTGATCTGACTTTGTTTTTACTATTCCTCTTCACATACATGGATCATACCTAGTGAGAGGAAAGTGCTACCATTTGCCATTAGTTTGCAAGCTCCTCTAGTAAATGGATTTTAGTGGAATTTGCATTAACATATTTATTATTTCTTCATTAGAAACACTTCCTTATGATTTGTAAAACATTTCACGCAAAATTTAAAAATTTAGAAAACATAAAACAAAGATTTTAGAAAATTCATAATGCTGCCACACTAAGTGAATCATTTTTAACATGTATGTTTAATTTTCTAAATTTAAGACAGTTGATTTATAATATTATACTTGTTTCAGGTGTACATAATAGTGATTCAATATTTTTGCAGGTTACACTCCATTAAAAATTATTAAAAGATATGGTTATGACTCCCTGTGTTATATATCCTTGTTGCTCATGTATTTTATATGTGGTGGATTGTATGTTTACTATTTTAATGTATTTTTTAATATAGGTTAGTTCATACTCAATATAATGTTTCATTTTTTTGTTCACTTACCATTATTATAGTCCATTTGTAGTGTTATTACAACTTCTTTATAAATGTAATATTAGATGGCTGTTTAATATTCCAGTTATGGCATAGTAATTTTACATAATTATCTCCGTGTTTAACTTTTTGGTCATCAATTGCTGTGAAGAGTGTCTTGGTGCAGAAAGCTTTTTACCTACAGGGTTATCTAGTGGCTGGGTCTGTGTGCTCCTAACAACGAAATGTTCCCCAAGCAACTGATTCAGTAACTTCTGTATTCAGAAGAATATTTATTTAGTGCTTTTGGTGACACAACCTTTAGGAAAATTATTTGAGAGGGAAAGAAAAATGCATGGACTATATTAATACCGTATAATAACTTTTATCTCAGAGGTAGGTATTGGATGATATGGCAGCACCCGGTTAGGGAAGGAGGGAGGAGTTGGGGAAGGCACCTTGAAGGAAATATGCCTGGGTAGACTTTGCAGGATAGCTAGTGGCTGACCCAGTGTAGAATGAAAAAGGGCATCTTGGGCAGTGGGGACAGCATAGTCGCAGGCTCAGCACCGTGAGAAGCATGGGTACTGCAAGACATTGATTAGTGTGAAAGATGTAAATGGAGAGAGGCAAGAGTTGAGACAGAAAGAGCA
Organism: Catagonus wagneri; assembly: GCA_004024745.2. Lineage (NCBI taxonomy): Eukaryota > Metazoa > Chordata > Mammalia > Artiodactyla > Tayassuidae > Catagonus > Catagonus wagneri. Next base: position 7,920,825 of record PVHT020000113.1, read on the forward strand.
GGCAGGATATGGACTGTGAAGGGTCTTGTGTACCAACTGACAACAGCAAGCATTGATGAATGTCTGTATATCAATCCCCTTGCTGTTTTAGGAAAATTTATCTAAATTTGTCTTTTTCTACTTACCTATACGAAGAATGGTCTAAAAGACCTATGCAAAAATTCTCTGAAGAAATACATAAACTGCAGCTCTAGAAAGAAACAGCAAATGAGTTCATGTTGGGGCTCAGTGGAAATGAATCTGACTGGTATCCATAAGGATGTAGGTTCCATCCGTGGCCTCGCTCACTGGGTTAAGGATCCAGCGTTGCCGTAAGCTGTGGTGTAGGTCGCAGATGCAGCTTGGATCTGGTGTTGCTGTGGCTGTGGCGAAGGCCAGCAGCTACAACTCCTATTCAACACCTAGCCTGGGAACCTCTAATGCCGTGGGTGTGGCCCTAAAAAGACAATTAAAAAATAAAATAAAAAATTAAAAAAAAGAGAAATAGCAAATGAGAGAAAGCATGATATTGTGGGCTGAGCCTGGCCCGTCAAATCCGGGCATAGGAATAGGCGTTAGAGGCTAAGATGCAGAAGAGAGAGATGGGGCCCAACAGCACTTTAGTGTCTATCCTGTTTCGTTCTAAGCGGCTGCTATCAGCACTTGGCTGTAAGTGGAGGTAGAGCAACCCCTGGGGTATTAAAAGCACATCTGGGCCCATTAAGAATTGTGAAGGGGTCCGCAGCCCATACTCCTCATCCTCAGTGCAGTGAGTCTCGGTGTAAATGATGAAAAAGCGTATCTGTACACCTCTAGGCTCCCACCATAGCTGATGGATGACCCTGGCCTTGTTCTATGCTGTCCTTAAGCCCCAAGAGCAGATTACAAGCTCCTGTCAGCAGTATCTCTTCAGCAGCTTTGTAGGCTACAGAGTCCCTGGGCAAGATCAATGATTTCCACAGAACAGGTCGGGCAAATTCCTGGGATTTGAGGCCACACCAGAGGGTTTCCAGGGATTTCATCTCTTTATTATCTTACCAGATTACCCCCTTTTCTCTTTGAGGTAAACTGAACATATATCCTGGAAAGACCATGGCATAAATAAACACAGTGAAAAGAAACTGGCTTCATAAAGAGCCTGTAAAACTTCTTCCTTTGTACAATGGCTACACTTTAATTTTAGTTTTAGTTTTTCCCCCCATCTTCATATTATGCCCTAGACCTAGTTTTTTAGTTTTTTAACTCTTTATCTCCAACTTTCAGATGTGTTTCCACGTATTGATTATATTTTCTTACCTCTGGGATAACAATACAGGACGTATGATTCAGCTAAACCCAAGCGTAGCAATCCTAAAGTGGACGTTTTTGTATATCAGTGTGGGAGGCTTGTGAAGAACGGGAGAGATTTTTAATTTCCATAAAACTTCTTGCTTCATGGCTTCTTAACTATGGGTTTTCATCACACATCCCGTGGGTGAGATGTTTAGGTTTTGAGGGTTCTAAGCCAGCCAACAAGGTCATGAAATCAACCACCGTGTCGATGTTGTGCTTCTGGGTGGTTGTGTCTTTCAGTGCACATAAGACACTCAACCAGCTAAAGGAGATGAGCTCAGAGACGTTGGCTCGGAGGAAAAGAAGGATCACATTGAGATCATTAATGGGACATCCCAGCATCTTTCTGCTGAGGAGATCAAAAGCGGGGAGCATCTCATAGATGGATAGGAGCCCTTTGTCCCACCGACAGAGCCGTGTGAGACTGTATATTATCACTGGAACCAATAGGGTGTATAATGCTACACTGGCGAGACTAACCATCTGGAAGATGGACAAGGAGGTCAGCCTGCATGTGATCAGATCCGGGATGTAGGTCTCATCCCTTAGCAGCCCTGTCTTGATGGAACAGCTGAATTCCTCTTGGAAGAAGACATCCAGGTGGAAGTGGCCAAGGTACAGGTAGATGGCGGAGGTGAAGAGGAGCAAGAGGGAGTTCCTCAGGAGGTAGGCAGCCACTAGTGAGTGCGAGCGCTGCTTACGTGCCAGGTACCGCTCTAGCAAGGGGAATTCAAAGTATCGTTCCTTCCGAGCCCTGGGCAGGGGAAGAAAGGAGGCATGATTAGGAGGGACCATTTAGATCTGTACCCCGAGGGGGCCACACGGGGAAGTAACAGGACCTGTGTGTCCAACATGGCATTCTTGGCTCATGTGGATATCTGTCTTCGAGCATAACCACTCCTTTCCCCTTTTAAAAAGAGGTATGTGAGTGCATCTTGATTCTCCAAGAAATGAGTGCAATGCAGTAAACCCAGTGAATGATCACTGAATAATGAATGGTCACTCTGGGTTTTTGCAGACTGAATCTCTAAGATGAAATGGGATCCTTAGGAAACATTAAGACTCATTAAAATAGCACTGGACTGGGAGTCTAGGTAACCACATTCTGGTTCTCAGTCTGTTTACTTTGTGTATCGTTTTTAGGCCAGTTCATTCAGTTTATAAAAATAAATGTGCTAGCAAGTATTTGTTGAAAGCTGTAGTATTCAGGTACATGAATCCAGTCTCTGCTCCGAAGCCTACAGACTGGCTTGCAGGGAAGGGGCAGATGAGCCTCACAAATATGAAATAAAAACAATGCTTGATTTGTTGCTAAAATGACGGCTACAAACTATGGTAGCTGCAAAAATTAGGAGGGGCACTAATAGTGTGGGCTGCAGTGTTCAGACACCTCTATGAAGAATATTGTCTTAGACTGGACTTCCAAAGGCAGGCAGGGTTCAGAAAGACAGATGGGAAAGGAACTGCCTCAGAGGACAGAGATGTGTACAAACTTGAGGCAGAATATGGTTTCAGATCCTAGCTCAACTGTGCTTAGCGGGCCGGGCCCTGGCCACTCTATTTAAAACTGCACCTCCCTCCCTTCCCCGCTTCACCTCTCAGCTTTCCTGAGCCCCTTACCCTGCCCTTAGTTTTTGTTTTTTGTTTTGTTTGACTGAGCCTGGGCATATGGAATTTCCCGGGCCAGGGATTGAACCCGCGCCACAGCAGCAACCTGAGCCCTACCAATAACAATGCTGGGTCCCTAACCCCTGAGCCACCAGGGAACTCCATGCCTTAGTTTTCTTTATATCACTTATCTTCCACCATATATTCTGCTTTGTGTTATGCTTATTCATTGTCTGTGTTCCCTCAATAGAATATAACCCCCCCCGCCCTCACATATTCACAGCACCTAGAGCTGTGTGTGGTGCTCAGTGTATGACAGGTGAATGCTTAAATAAATGAATGGTTGGTTCAGGAGAAAAGAAAGAGGCTGCCTAGCTGGAGCGGAAGGTTTCTGTCACTTGGTAGTTCACAAGAAGTTTGAGAAAGTAGTCGATGACAGTGTGTGGAAAGCCTAAGGAAAAATATTTGGGAGAATGTGTATATTTTTTTCTGTGTAGGCCTGGGAGGAGCTATTCCAGGTTCTGAAAAAATGGTATTTTATTTTATTTTATTTTTTTTTT
>PVHT020000113.1:7941732-7963663 GCA_004024745.2 Catagonus wagneri
CCAAAAAACCCAAAAAACAACCATGGTTTCATATGATTCCCCTCCCAGCATACACACACACACACGCACGCACGCACACACACACACACACACACACACACACACACACACACACACTCTACTAACAATACCTGCCCCAACCATGCTGCTTTAAGATTCAGATTGCAGTGGTAAAGACAGGGAAATCCACATTGCCTCACAATCTTTGTACCTTAAAATGTGGTGCCACAAATGACTATTTACTCATAACTACAACTCTGAGTTGTGTTTATGATCCCTCTTTTAAGATAAGGGATTTGTACCATTTGATCCAGCAATCCCACTCCTGGGCATCTATCCAGAGGAAACCCTGACTCGAAAAGACACATGTACTCCAGTGTTCATTGCAGTACTCTATGCAATAGCCAGGTCATGGAAACAACCTAAATGCCCATCGACAGAGGAGTGGATAGGGAAGATATGGTACATACACACAATGGAATGTTACTCAGCCATTAAAAGGAACGAATTACCAACATTTATAGCAACATGGATGGACCTAGAAATTATCATGCGAAGTGAAACCAGTCAGACAATTAGACAGCAACACCCAATGCTACTGCTTATATGTGGAAACTAAAAGACACAATGAACCTCTTTGCAGAACAGACAATGACTTACAGACTTTGGAAAACCTTGGTTTTTCAAATAAGACAATCTGGGGGGTGGGGGGATGCACTGTGGGTTTGGCATACAAAATCTGTAAAATTGACTTGTGATGATTTATGTACACCTATAATTGAAATAAAATCCATTAAGAAAACAAAACAAAAAAAAAGTAAAAAAAAAAAAAAGATAAGGGATTTGAAGTTCAGTGAGAGGTTAAACAAATTTACCATGGGCATTCAGCTGGGAAAGCGGCAGAGTCAGGATTTATACCAATGCCAGACTGATTCCAAAGTTTATCATCTGAATACTTAGCAGGGTCATATACTTTGTCATTCAACTGGGATATAACAAATTTGAAAAGGGTTGAGTCCAGAGTGACGTCAGCCAAGATGGCAGAGTAGGGAACTTCCTATGTCCTTTCATCCACAAAAGCAATGAATTAACTGGAAAAAACTTTCAAAATAAACTTACTTGGAATTCTGGGTTGTAGTAACCAGGGAAACACAATCAAGAAAAAATCTGAAGGTTGGGAAGAGAGCTTTGTGGCATTTTAACTTATTCCGGATGTGTCTCCTGCTCCCAGCTCGGTATTGGCATTGAAGACAACAGCCTTCATTTCTGGTTTACGTACCAGTACTGGAAGGAGCACGACAGACCTTATTCTCCAACAACCGTGGATTTTGTTTTGACCTCTCTGAAAGACTATCACAGGGCTTGCCTCTATTTTGCCTTACATGGAACACTCCCAGGGCTGATGGGGGAGGAGGTCATTTGTGGAAAATGTTCAAAGGAAAATGTACTAGTCACTGCCAGCTGGCACAAGGGACAACAGTTGGAGCAAACAATAGATTAACCTAAAATCTTGGGAGGAAAAACTAGGGAATGAGATGTTTTTGAAAAGAGTCCACATTTTCCTGGGAACCCAGAAGTTCATCTACTTGGTTACAGCTGGGCATATGCTCAGAAGAGACCTGAGAAAACTCCAAACTCTCACCTCTGGCTGACCTTCAAGCAGCATTATTTATAAGAGCCCCCAAGTGAAACAACTCAAATGTCCATCAAGTGAGGTATGGATAAATAAAATGCAGTATACCCACACAAATGGAATATTATTCAGTCCTCAAAAAATGATGTATCCAGAATTCCCAATGTGGCTCAGTGGGTTAAGGACCTGACATTGTCCCTGTGAGGATGCAGGGTCCATCCCTGGCCTCGCTCAGTGGGTTAGGGATTGAGAGTTACTTCAAGCTGTAGTGTAGATTACAGCTGTCCTTCCGATTAGACCCCTGGTTTGGGAAATTTCATATGCCTCAGGTGTGCCTGAAAAAAAGAAAAAAAAAGATGTACTTATATATGTTACAACATGGGCAAACCTTGAAAAATATTATGCTGAGTGCAATAAGCCAGATACAAAAGGCCATAATATACCGTATGATTCTCTTTCTATGAAATGATCAGAAAAGGGAAATCAATAGAGACAGATAACAGATTAGTGATTGCCAGGGGCTGGGGTTAGGAGAATAGGGAATGATTGCGTATGGATTTCTTTTTCAGCCAATAGAATGTTCTGGAATTAGTGCTGATGGTTGCACAGCATTGTGAATGTACTAAAAACACCAGTATGTACACTGTAAAATGCTTAAAATAATGAATTTTACCTCAATAAAAAGTAAAAATAAATTGAAAAACAGAAACAGAAACAAAACAAGGGGTTGCACTAATAGCTTTCAATGCACTTGAAATGATGATTCCATGGCAACAGTCTCTGCAGTGACATCAACTCAGAGGAACTTTCCCTGATGTTGCATCATTCAGACAAGAAACCTCAAAGGTTTTTAGAGAACAGTCAACTTTTAATGAATCCCTGAGATCTTATTTGCTCTTGAGTCCCAAGGAGAGTCTGCCTTCTGGGGCTTATCTGAAATTTGTGATAATGAATTGTTTTCCCTATTTGCAGTGTATTTGCTACTGAAGCAAGCATTATTTTTCTCTACTTGTAAATTTTGTGCAGTAGGATTGAGGATAGGGATTGGGATTTATTAATGATATTGAAGGATGTAGCAAAGTTCTAAATGAAGATCTATAAATAAGGCACCATCATTGCTGAGTCTCTATTGAATACTGGCCACAGAAAAAGCAATCATTGCTAGGTGTGTACGTATACTCATAAGCATCAACAGACCTTGAAGAAGATGGGTTTTGGCCTTCGTATTATGATTTCATAAATTCTCCAAGGAGACTCCAGCACTTAACTCTAACTAAAAATATTTTTAACTCATCCACTTACTGAGGCTTGAATTTCCCCAAACAGAGTTATTGCTTTGGCTGAAAAGTCTGACCTTGCTAAAAAAAAAAGAAAAGAAAAGAAAAGGAAAAAAAGTCCTTAATAAGGACTGTGGAGTACATACAGGTACTTACATCAGCTTCATTAGTCCTTGAAGGAAAGACTTTATCAGAAACCCTTCCCAAAGTCAGTTACACAATGTATGGAATTTAGAGGTGCCAGGACTAGGTGTTTGGAGAACACAATTAGATGTATATAGTTACCTTAATTTTATGACTTATTTTCTTAAAATTCTCAGAAAGGTCTTTTGCTTCTTTAAGCTGTCACTATATCTAAAATTTTCTCCCTCAGAGCCAGTGCTTTGGGTTAAGGTACAGTTACTGAAGTGCATGATAAAATGTATTGCCCAACTATGTTTACCCAACAGGACATTAGAATAGCTGATATCACAGAGCACAACTCTGGCCATGTCTTTTCCAAGTATTTGTACAAATACTGCCTTCATAATGAGGCCTAACTTCACCTAAAATTGTAGCCCATGACCTTCCCTTTCTACCATTTTTATTTGCTTTATTTTTGAGCATATTAAAAATTGTGAAAAATATCTTTTTTTATCTACACATTTTATAATTTTATGTGCTCTCCAAGTTTACCTTATATCTCCAAGGTTAATTTTTACAATTTTAGGGGCCCTCTGGTTTTTATCTGGTATCTTTCTCCTTCTGCCTGGAGAACTTCCCTTCACATTTCTTATAGTCAGTTGGGAGCAGATTCTCTAAGCTTCTGTTTGTTTGAAGAAAGATTTTCACCTTCAATTCTGAAAGATGCTTCCACTGAATACAGAATCCAAGATTGACATTTTTTTCTTTCTGTACTTTAATGATGCATTCCATTATCTTTTTGCTTATATCTTTTGCGTTTCTGATGAGAAATCTATAGTCATTCTTATTTTGTTCCTCTGAATGTAATGTGTTTTTCCCCTTATGGTTTTTAAAATGTTCTGTTTATAACTGATATTCAATAATTTGACTATGATGTAGCTTTGTGTAGCTTTATTTTTGTTTATTCTGCTTGTAGTTTCATTGAGCTCCTTGGTTATGCGGGCATATAGTTTTGATCTAATTTGGAAAAAAATGAGCTATTATTTATGTAAATATTTCCCTTTCTCTTGCTAGGACTCAACTCATACCTATGTTAGACTTTTTGATGTTGTTCTGCAGGTTACTGAAACTCTATTCACTTTTTTTTTTTTGGCCGTGTCCATGGCATGCTGAAGTTCCCTAGTCAGGGACTGAACTGGAACCACAGCAGTAGCCACAGCCACAACAGTGACACTGGTTCCTCAACCTGCTGAGCCACCAGGGAACTCCAACTCTATTCATTTTTTGCTGTTGCTTTGTAGGGCCGCTCTAATGGCATATGAAGGTTCCCAGGCTAGGGGTCAAATCGGAGCTATACCTGTCAGCCTACACCACAGGCACAGCAATGCAGGATCCGAGCCGTGTCTGTGACCTACACCACAGCTCATGGCCATGCCGGATCTTTAATCCACTGAGCGAGGCCAAGAATCGAACCCACAACCTCATGATTGCTCATCGGATTTGTTTTTGCTGCTCCACAATGGGAACTCCTCTATTAATTTTTATATCAGTTTTTTTCCTCGCTGTGTTTCAGTTTTGATAGATTCTATTGCTATGTTTTCAAGTATACTGGTAATTTCTTCAGCATTGTTGAATCCGATGTTAATACAATCAAGTGACTTTTTCTCTTCAGATATTATATATTTTTAAGTATCTAGATATTCCATTTAAAAATATCTTCCATCTCTTTTAGCATGTTCATATTTTCCTTTAAATTACTGAGCATATTGAGTATATTTATAACAGCTAATTGTAAAGTTCTTATCTGCCAGTTCCATCATCTCTGTCGCTTCTGGGCTGTTTCTGCTGAAACATTTTCCTGCTGGTTACAGGCCACATTTTTCTGCTTTTTCCATATCTAGTGATTTTTGATTGGATGTGGACATTATGGATTATATGGTGTTGAACGCTGGATTTTATTATACTCTTTTAAAGTGTGCTGGACTTTCTTCTGGAAGGTTTTACATATCTTTAGAATCAGTGTGACCCTCTGAAGTTTGTTTTTAAGATTTTCTAGGGTATATCTAGAATAGCCTAGGATATGCCCCAGGCATTTATTGAAATCTTTTCTAACTGGTGGGAAGTTGAAAGATGTCAGGCTGTGTGAGCTCTGCAAAGTGTTCTGCTTATTGTTCTGTGATAATTGGCTTTGTCCAAGGAATTAATTCTTTCTTTTTTTCTCCTTTTTCTCTTTCTCTCTTTCTTCCCCCTTTTCTCCCTCCCTCCCTTCCTAAACTTGGCCTTATGGAATTTAACTGTTCTCAGATTTGGAGTTCAGTCAAAGTCGCAACTAGACCTCTATGCAGGCTGGTGGAGTTCTAGTTTGCCTAGCTCCCTCTGCTCCAATATTCTGCTCCACAGATTCTAGCTGCTCTGGGCTCCCTGAGCTCCAGCACCTGTCTCCTCCCTTCAGTGAGACTACCAAGCCTGTTGCTTCCCTTTCCTGGCATCCCTGTTTGGAAACTGCCTCTACGAAGAAAGTCAGAATGATCACATTTGTTTTCCTCCTCCCACCTCACCCCCGGAATTGGATTCTCCTCTGCCTTTTGTCAATGTCTGAACATAGGTGTTTCATATACTTTATTTTTCCAGTTGTTTGAGGCATAAGGAAGTCTGAAACTTGTTGCTCCATTATGGTTGGAAAAGAAAGCCTCAACCCCCGCTTTTTTTTTTTGGCCGCACCTGCGGTATATGGAGTTTCCGAGGCTAGGGGTCGAATTGGAGCTGTAGCTGCTGGCCTACACCACAGCCACAGCAACGCCAGATCTGAGCCGTGTCTGCAACCTATATCACACCTCACAGCAACACCGGATCCTTAACCCACTGAGTGAGGCTACGGATCAAACCTATGTCCTCATGGATACTAGTCAGATTGGTTTCTGTTGAGCCATGACAGGAACTCCTCAACCCCACGTTTCCTTGAAGTATTTTTCCTGTAGTTTCAATGTACATTTTTTTGTATGGTTAAAGTTGATCATCTTTTCATATATTTAAAAGCCATTAATATTTCTGTTTTCTCTGAAATCTCTTCATATCTTTCGCCCAGTTTCTCTTGGGTTGTAGGTCTTTTTATTCTTAATTTTTAGAAGCTCTATATGAATGACATTAGCTTTTTGAGATATAAATATAAATATATGCATTCAAATACATTTGAAATTTATACTCCTTATGGTGTGAAAAATGAATCAAATTTTATTACTTTTCATATGTGTTAGGCCAGTGGAGACGGGTAGCGGCCCCCCAAATGGCAAAGAGACCCCTCTTATCAAACAGACCCCATGAGGAACGGACAAGCCTGCGCGGGAAGATAGGCCGCCAGCCCCACCGGCGCCAACGGACGACTGAAGCCACACCTACCCAGAAAGCCCCCAAACGCCTACCCCCGACCAATCACCTAGGGACACGGTGGTCCCTTGCCTAATTTGGCAAAGGCACTACCTGGATCCAGACCCGGAACCAACAAGGCTTAAAACCCCCCATGCTTCCCAACCCGGGCGCGACTTCCCTGACTCCATGCCCGAGAGTCAAGGAACCTCGCCTGGGAGCCAAATTCTCCAATAAATCATGATTGCCGCCTTTTGCATGTATCCCCTGCTCGTTTCTTTCTCCCCTCTTTCCGTGCTAAACCAATTTCTTACAATATGGCTATCCAGTTGTATCATCACTATTTAAAAAAATGGGAACACATTTTTTTCCCTACTGATTTAAGATGCTACCTTCCACATATACTACATTTTTACTGTTCAAGGGTCTATATGTGAGTTTTATATTCTATTCCAACATTCTATCATTTTATTCATGTACTAACACCAACCTTTTTTTTTTTTTCTGTGCCTACAGCATGTAGAAGTTCCTGGGTCAGGGACCGAACCTGTGCCACAGCACTGATAATGCCAGATCCTCAACCCACTGAGTGACCAGGGAACTCTAAACCTGTTTTAAATATAGAAGCTCTGCAATGTTTTCATACCTGTTAGGGTAAGCTTCTAAACAATGCATGTGTTCAGGGTTTTTCATGCTATTCTTGTTTGTTTATTCTTTCATAGTTCTCCTTAAAAAAAAAACTGATGCTATTTTTATTTGAAATCACATCACACTTATAAAGAAACTTAAGAGTTGATATTTTGGTTGAGTATTCCAATTCAAGAATATGAAATGTCTTTTTATTTGTTAGATCTTCTTTGCATTTGTTGCCAAAACCTGGCTCTGCACCAGTGCTGAATAGAAAGGTGGAGACAGGTTTTGGGTGAAGGAGAAAAAGAGCTTTTATTGCTTTGCCAGGCAAAGGAGGCCACAGCAGGCTAATGCCTTAAAGACTGTGCCTTTTGGGAAAGATTAGGATGTGGTTTTATAGTTTTGGAAATGGGAAATAAGGCCACAGATAAGGATCAGGGCAGAGGCAAGTTTGCATTGTTTTTTCAAAGCTGGTGTTTAGTGGCCCCAGGACTGGTTCCTTCTTTCCTCTTTTCAGGAATGAAGAATGCTCCATCAAGTAGTTAACATCTTCCATTTGTTGGGGTTTTCAGTTCTGTAGATAAAGGTATTTCTATGTATATTCCTTGAAGAGGAACTAGGAACCTGACCAGAGGCTGCACTGTTGTCTCTTGACTGTTCCTCCCTGGTCCCTGCATCCCTCTCCCTTCCCTGATTAGCAACTGTTTGAACCTGCCCTTTGGAACTCAGGGAAGGTCACAGAGCCTGAAACTTATTTTCTAAAAACAATAAATGGGGGACTCAGAAAGGCTCCTGTGCCCAGGAGCCCCACAGGGTCCTGCTCGGTTACGTATTCTTTAGGTATATTTCTATCTTCAGTCACATAGGTTTTGTAAAATTCTTGTTAGATTTTGGCCTAGGAATTTTTACTTTTCCCTTGAAATGAGGTTAATTTTTATATGTTCTAATAGGTTTTTATTTGTACATGAAGTTTACTGATATCTAACTTTATTCCTGCAATTTTACTGTTACTATTTTTAGTATATTTTCATTGATTCTTTTGACGTTTCTAGATATAAAATAATGCCATCTGCATATACAGGTAGTTTTAACACTTCCTTTTCTGATTCTTTTGCCTCTAAATCCTTTCTCTTGTCTAATGGCATTTTCTTTTCCCTCCCTAATGGCATTTTCTTTTCGCTTCCATACAATATTAAGTAACAGAAGAGATGATGGGCATCCTGTTCTCAGTTCAGATTTTAACAGGAATGCGTCTGTACTAGTTTGCTGGGGCTGCCATAACAAAATATTACAAATTGGGTGGCTTAAACAACAGAGATTTATTTTATTACACAGTTGGAAGCTACAAGTCCAAGGTCAAGGTGTCAGTATCTTTGGTTTCCCCTGAGGACTCCCTGCTTAGCTTGCAGATGGTTGCCTTCTCCTTATGTCCTCACCTGGTGTCTCTCATTGTGTCCAAATGTCCTATAAAAGGACACCAGTCAGACTGGATTAGGGTGCACTCTAGTGGCCTCACTGTAACTTAATTACTTCTTTAAAGACCTTATCTCTAAAGACAGTCACATTCTGAGATATTGAGGTTTCAGCATATGAATTTTGAGGGTGACATAATTTGGCTCATAACAGCAATGAATATTTTTACATTAAGAATGTTCTCAATTTATCAATATCTACTTCATTTAATATTTAAAATAATGAATGGTTATTGACTTTGGTCTCATGCCTTCCCATTCCCTCAGGTGTTTCAAATCCCAAGTTCCATTTTCTTCTTTGTACTTTCAATGCTCTCTTCTCTACAGACTCCTTTCTTCAGTATACAAACATCAGTGTACCTTCACTACTCTAAAATATTCCTCCCAGTGCCCTTTCTCTCTTTCCTTTTATTGTAAAAATTTTTTAACTAGTGAAGTAGATTTCTGCCATCTCTTTCTGTCTCCCTTCAAGGGCTGGTGTTCATTTCGAAATGTGATACCATCCATTGCTCACCTCTGTCCTCATACCTACCACAGTGCCTGTACAGATGTACTTGTAAATCAAAATCTGGGCTCTCTATGTGCTTTGGAACTTGCTGTGTAATTGTCAAGTGTTTCCTGGGCTCAAAGGCGATTCTTTGATTCCGGTCCTTGAATTTTAGGCATGTTGCCACTAGGTGGCAGAAGGAGTTATTTTTCTCTGAAATGACGTTGAAGATTTTAGGACTGCTGATTTTTAAACACTGCCTTCGACTTTTTAAAATGGCAATGTGTACACATATATTTTTCCCCACAATACATATTATATAATGTATACAAATATTTATATTTTATATATACACTATATATAATTTATTTAATGGGATAACACACACACACACACACATATATATATATATATATATATATATATATATATATAATATACACAGTATACAAATACTTATATATAATGTATATGTATGTTTATTTTAAAAAGTAAAATGAAAGCAAGTACTAGGGTTTGTCCTGTGGAGAATGTTACAGCCCTGCCCAACGTCCAGGTCCACAAACTGTGTTACTGACTCTTGGTCATCTCTGTAGAGATCCAGTGCAGGGACTCCCACCAGCATCAACCCTGGTCCCAGGACCAAACTGGGAGGAGGACAGAGTAGGCACATCCATCCATTGTTCTTGGGTTACCAGTGCTGGGGCTGAAGTGAAACTGTGCATGGTCATGGTTAAAGTACGCTTCAGGTGTGGACTCAAAGGCCACAAATCCTTGTTTACTATAGCAACTCTAGAAGAGTATTTGAGGGAACTGACTCTTGATTACTATTTAGACCTCTGATATATTTCCATGTGAAATAAAACTCTTTAAAAAATATCATCTTATGGCCACAACGACACGGACAAATGGTGTTTCCCTCCATCGTTTGGAGACCCCGGCAGAGCCTCAACCAGAAATCACAGTCTTTGGGGGTTCCCATCGTGGCTCAGCAGAAATGAATCTGACTAATATCCATAAGGATGCAGGCTCAATCCCTGGCCTCACTCAGTGGGTTAAGGATCCAGTGTTGCTGTGAGATGCAGTGTAGGCTGAAGATGCGGCTCATATCTGCTGTTGCTGTGGCTGTGGCAGGCCAGTGGCCACAGCTCGATTGGACCGCTAGCCTGGGAACATCCATATGCTGTGGGTGTGGCCCTAAAAAGACATGCCCCCCCCCAATAAATAAATAAATAATTAAGTAAAATAAAGAAATCATGGTCTTTAGTTCAGAATCCCTGCCAGGATAATGCAGAAACAAAGGGACTAGGCTTTTCTTTTCTCAGCATAACTGGGAAAAGAAGTGCTCTAGGCTCAAGGCTGCCCCTCCTCCCTTATCTGAGCCTTTTCCCTTCTAGAAGAAGGAGAGAAAGGACTGTAGGATCCTCTCTGATGACACTGGTGGGAGAGTGGCTGCATCCCACATGTCTCTAAGCCTGTCTTAACTTAGAGTCATGCACTGGGGGACTTTGGAATTGGATTTTTGGTTTGGATTTGTCCTCTCCCCTCGTTTGATCTGGGGTGAGGGACACTGAAGCAAGGACGGAGAAATCATAGTGTCTCTAGATCTCTTCCCATGTCTCAGTCCTTGGACCTGGTTCAAGGTCAAGTTCTGAGTGGCCTAGGCAACGACAGAATCGCTCTGAGATGCCGTGTGGACTGGATTCTGATGCACAGCCTAGAGCAGACCAGCCTGGACTGGTGATGTGCCCTGGGTGGGGGGTGAAGGCCTATAGTCAAGTCATACCTGTAGATGAGTTTAAGGGAAGGGCACACTTAAGTGTGCAAAGAGGCAAGAAGAGAGTCATTTCTACTTCACTCCTCTTTCTCTACACAAAGATTAACCATTTTCTTGACACAGAGAAAGAAATTCTCCTTCTGGAGGTAAGGAATTGGTTCTATGCCTAATTAAGGTTCTTCTTTTCTAAACCTAGAGATCACTTCCCAGAAGGGGGTGGCTCAGCTGTGACTGCTGATCCCTGCTGAGTTCACACATAGACCAGAGCTGCAGCCCTTCACTTCCTCTTGATCTTAGGGAAGCCAGGGCTTCACCATCCTAACTGTGCTGAATCACTCAACAAGCCATGTTCTTTCTTCTTTTCTTTAGCTTCTTCACCGATCTCTTTTATTCATCTTTACATTCACCCAAAATGATAATAGGACTTTAAAATTATTGTCAACTATGTGAAGTGCAAGACTTAGATCTTTCATGCCTTTCTTTGTCATTGATGATCACTGGTTTTTAAAATATTTTTTTTAACTAAAAAATTTTTTTCCCCGCACCCACAGCATGCGGAAGTTCCCAGGCCAGGGAATGAACCCGGGTCACAGCAGCAACTTGAGCCATAGCAGTACCAATGCGGGATCCTTAACCTGATAGGCCACCAGGGAACTCATCATGGAGTTTTGATACTAGTGGCTTGTGGTCATTCCTGAGGCTATGTTCTCTAAGGATTCTTTCCTGCTCATGCTTGGTTCCTATGTTGCCATGTTTTCTAGAGCCACGACTTGACCAGGAGACGTGGACTGAACACGTTTTGTGATCACAGAGCAGCAGTATTCATGAATGTGCCATGCAGTTCTCTTCCTCCCGTCTCCCAAATTAGTGCCTATGTCATACCTGGTGGATTTCATGCCATGGGTGTTAACTTCATGGTTCCCCGTTCCAGCATCGTCAGCTTGTGTTTTCATTCATTTTATCTCCTTAGGCTTCATCTCTGATGAGGACTTATCCAAAGTTCAGTACCTGCAAATTCTACTCAGTCCTGGTCACTTTCTCTTCCACTTCTTCCTCTTCTTATTCACCTTCCCCTCTTCAGCTTTCATGTGCTTCAGGGATTTCTTGGAACTATAGTCCAGGGTAAATCATCCGATTTGAGTGTGCTGTTTTCTACTGGGATTCTGAGGGGTGCTGTCCTGGTTTTCTGGGCAAACCTTCAATTTCCTTGACTTGGACTCCAACCTTGTACCTCGCTTGCTCCTCCTCTGGGAACTAAATCTGACTATGGATTTATCATGTATGGAAGGATCACCAGGAAGCACAAAAATGATTCCTTCCCAGAGTCAAGAATTCCTTCCCGCCTTTACTTTTCTAGCTTCTGTGTCTCATTTGCCAGGACTCCTTGTTATCTCTGCCTCACCAAACACACAGATTTCTTCTTCTCCATGGAGCCTGTGCACTAAACCCTCATCTAACCAGTCTCTCTCTCGGTCTCTATCTCTGCATCCATGTGTACAGAGATTTGTTTTAAGCAGTTGGCTCAAGTAATTGTGAAGCCTAGCAAGTCTAAAATTTGTAGGGCAGGCTAGCATCTTGGAAATTCAGGTAAGAGTGGATGTTAGTTTTGAATTTCAAACCCATGGGCAGGCAGGCTGAAAACTCAAGCAGGATTCTATTTTACAGTCTCAGGGCAAAATTCTTTCCTCTCAGGGAAACTTCTTTGCTCTTAAGAAGCTGGATAAGGCTTACTCACATTATGGAGGATAATCTGCTTTACTTAAAGTCAACTGGTCACGAAGGCTAGTCATACCTACAAAATACATTCACAGCAACATCTAGACTAGTGTTTCACCAAACAAGTGGATATCACAGCCTAACCAAGTTGATACATACAATTAACTGTCATGGTCTAACCTTTGTCAACTAGGCATCCATATACATCTTCTTGAACCATACTTAATCTCCACATAAGGACAATACCAAATCCACACTTCTACCTGGCATGATATAGACAAGCTGACACTTAAAATGAGCAATCAATCACACCACCCTTCCCCAAAGCTCTCCTATTTCACTCCTCAGTGGACTCAGTGATTTTGTCATAATGTCACCTACCTTTCCCTAAATATAATTGGGTATTCTATAACCCCACGTCTTATTTTATGTTGTTATCTCTGCCTGGATGCCTCCTGATCCTCTGCTGGTCACCTACTTATCATTCAGGACTCAGAGCAATGAATTCTCAGAAAATCATAAAGCTGTGTATTTCCATAGCAATGATGTTAAAAAATAGGACATGGTATAAAATGAGTATAAAATAAAGGTATGGCTAATTATCTGTAATAAAAGTAAAGACATACCATATATTATGAGCTATAAAATCTGAAAATCAAAACCATAAAGTAAGTTTTATAAAATGGGCAATGAACTACTCCTTGTATTGATTACATAAAGCACCTCAACAGACAACAAAGTGTGTGTGTATATGTGAGTGTCTGTGTGTGCATGCGTGTTACATGAAACACAGGCCTCTACTATAATGGTGAGTGTTTAAAATACAAAAGCTAACTATGCCACATATTAAACGTTTAAACAATAACAATGTCATTTGCTTATGTGATTTTGGAAACAATTTTGGGGATGTATAAAATTCTTTAAGAGGTTTTCCAATAAAGTTTGAGCTGATTTTTATATATGTGTGTGTGTGTGTGTATTAAATGAAGATGTTTATAGTTGCTTTACTGACACTAGAGCATTAATGTTTGATTTATCTTTTAAAAAAAGTAGCTCCTGTCATGCACCTATGGTCAACTAATCTACAGCAAAATACGTAAGAATATACAATAGAGGAAAGTGGTGCTGGGAAAACCGGACGGCTTCATATAAAAGAATAAAAATGAGAATATAACTCCATACATCAAAAATAAACTCAAAATGGATTAAAGACTTAAATGTAAGACTGGATACTATAAAACTGCTAGAAGAAAACACAGGTAGAACACTCTTTGATATAAATTGCAGCAATGTTTTTTTGGATCCACCTCTTACAGTAATGAAAATAGAAACAAACAAATGGGACCTAATTAAACTTAAAAGCTTTTGCACAGCAAAGAAAATCATAAACACAATGAAAAGACAACCTATGAAATAGGAGAAAATATTTGCAAATGATGTGACTGACAAGGGATTTATCTCCAAGATACACAAATGGCTCACATAGCTCCCTCCCTCCCTCTTTCTCTCTCTGTCTCTCTCTCTCTAAATATATATAACCCCAAAAACAAAGCAATCAAACAACCCAACCAAAAAATAGACACAGGACCTGAATAGACATCTCTCCAAAGAAGAATATAGATGTCCAACATGCACATGAAAAGACGCTCAAAATTGCTAAGTATTAGAGAAATGTAACTAACACTACAATGAGGTATCACCCCTCACTAGTCGGAATGGCCATCATCAAAAAGTCTACAAACAATAAATGCTGGAGGAGGTGTGGAGAAAAGGGAACCCTCCTACACTGTTGGTGGGATTATAAGTTGGTGCAGCCACTATGGAGGTTCCTTAAAAGACTAAAACTAGAGTTACCACATGATTCAGCAATTCTACCTCTAGGCATATGTCTGTAGAAAACAATAATTTGAAAAGACGCATGTGCCCCAATATTCATTGCAGCACTATTTACCGTAGCCAAGATATGGAGGTAACCTAAATGTCCACTGACGAAGGAATGGATAAAGAAGAGGAAAGGAATATTACTCAGCCATAAAAAAGAATGAAATGCCTTTTCCAGCAACATGGATGGACCTAGAGATTATCATACCAGGTGAAGTAAGCAGAATTTTAAAAAATGATACAAACAAATTTATTTATAAAACAGAAACAGACACAGACTTCAAAAACAAACCATGGTTACAAAAGAGAAAAGGTGTCGGGGAACGGAAGGATAAAATAGGAGTTTGGGATTAGCATATACACACTACTATATATAAAATAATCAACAAGGACTTACTTGTATAGCACAGGGAACTCTACTCAATATTCTGCAATAACCTATAGTGGAAAAGAGACTGAAAAAGAATGGATATATGGGAGTTCCCATTGCGGCACAGTGCAAATGAATCTGACTAGTAACCACGAGGTTTTGAGTTCGATCCCAGACTCACTTAGTGGGTTAAGGATTTGGTGTTGACGTGAGCTGTGGTGTAGGTCGTAGAGGCAGCTTGGATCCTGCATTGCTGTGACTGTGGCACAGGCTGGCAGCTGTAACTCCGATTTGACCCCTAGTCCAGGAACCTCCATATGCCACAAGTGCAGCCCTAAGAAGCAAAAAAAAAAAAAAAAAGATATATGTCTACGTATAACTGATTTACTTTGCTGTACACCTGAAGGTAATACAACATTGTAAATCAACTATAGCCAATAGAAAATAAAACTTTAGTTAAAAAATTTAAAAAGTGTAGTTCTTGTGAGACAAATGGCTTACAGACTTCCCCTCCCCTCTTCCCTGAAGATGTTAGTCTCTGGAAAAATAATAATCCTGGAATCTGATCTATTTATCTCTTCCTCTTTAATACACCAACAAAAAGATCCTGGAAGGGGATAACAAGTTTAGAAACATAAGCATTGTGTGGAAAGAAGAAAGAGGGAAGGGCTGTTTCCACTTTATCGGGAAGATGGTACAGAGGCCTATGATCCCTGCAGGGAGTGAGAACACTGCCCAGCCTGCAGTGCCTTCCCAATCCTGACCCCTGGGCGCTCTATCTTGTTAGCGTCTGTTATATCCAGCCACAGTTGCTGGCTGAGAAAAACAACCTGACACTTCAACTTCAGCAGGAAATAAATTTGTTGGAAAGATATGGGATAATTTACAGATTTAAATTCCTCATCTGGGAAACTCAGGTGGCTATAGTCACAGCTAAGGCCATAAGTAAGGGAAGCATTGTTTTAAGTGGCACTGGCAACTGACTTTTACCACTGAGACACCAACACACGATGTAGCATAGTTGGTTGCAAGACAGTGTCATCTTTGTCTTTTCATAATGGACTCAAAATTCTCATTGCTTCTTTGTACCACCTGCTGCAGAAGTAGTGTTCTGAGTGGGAGCATCTGAATGACTGAGATGGAGTGTCCTTCTGTACATTTTAGAGGCTTGAAGAGCGAGTATCTGGCCTTACTAGCTACCATGTGGGGAGATTTCAACTAAGACGCAAACAAGGGCAGACTTCCGGACAAAGAAGGGGGATAGGGATCCCAGGACAGGCAGGATGCGGGCATGAGCATTTTAGGCAGCTGGCTCTGCGCAGGTTATCTATGCCAGGAGCAGGCCACGGCCCTTGTAATTAGAGGGAGGCTTGGCCTTTTTGGCTTTGAGCTGGTTTTGCTGGAGGAGGATCCAACTTCGGTTGGGACTAGTGCCAGGCTGCTTACCTTGAGCTTTCTCTGAGCCAGTAGTTCCCCTTATTTGTGCTAAGTGCTTGAAAATGTGAATTTTTAAGAATGGTGATGGGGAAACAGAGCCTATGCTAGAAACTCTATGTAATTGGTGTGGAAATTGCTTGATTGAATTGAATGAGGATGGAGCCCCAAGACTCGGCCTGGGATATCCCTGCATTATATTCCTTTTTTCCCAATGAAGGTCTATGGCTCCTATTCCAAAACTGCTATGCATTTAATGATGATAAAGGCTACCCTTTCTGCACCCGCACCCTAGGACCTTTTCCAAGCAGTTTAAACTACATTAGATCCTTTGAAAAGCGGTGGAATATATGGCCGGGTACAGAAGTGAAAACGGCATGAGCTTTCAAAGCTGTTGTCAAAAGACCAGGATGGTAGTACCAGTTATTTACTGTGTGATGTGAGAAGCTGAATTTACAAACACATAATGGCCAGATGATGTGTAAAAATAGAATCCTTACCCACAGCCTCTGCAGCACCCAGTCTAAGAAGCCAAACCACAGTCTAGAGAGAATAATCATAACAGTAACAATCATAACAATAATCATCCCAGAATGGGCAGAACTTGACTCCTGCCTGCCAGTTTCCTTATTTTTTTTTAAACTCCTGCTTGCAACTTGGCACCAATCAGGAAAAGCCAAATACGCTCCCAAACCAATCACAAAGGATGCCCTTCCTCCAGCTTCTCCAGGCCTATAATCTCGAGTCAGAGCACATGTGAAGACACCCCTTTTCTTCACTATAAAGCTTTCTCACTCTCTGCCTCCTTTTAAAATTTTTCTTACTGGAAAATTTACTGGAATATGGTTGATTTACATAGTAATTTCAGACATAGAGCAAAGCACATCAGCTATGCATATACAGATTCTTTCCCCATACAGATTATTACACATTACTGAGTGAGTTTCCCTGTGCTATACTGTTGGTCCTTGTAACCCATATATTTTATATATAGTAGTGTGTATATATCACTACCAACCCCCTAATTTAACTCTCCCCCACGCTGTTTCTCCTTTGGGAAACGTAAGTTGGTTTTGAAATCTTTGAACTGTTTCTGTTTTGTTAGTTCTATCATTTCATTTCTACTTGCTTTTGAGTCTCTCTCAAAGGTGAGTGATGGTGGCTGCGTCCCTTGCTAAGGCAAGTTCTGAATACATAGCCTTAATTTGTTCTCATTAGGTGGTCTTTGATATTCCATACTTTGGACTAGTCACTTAGCCCCATTTCTTTTAACTGTAAACAAAATATAGATGATCTCACAAGACTGCAAGCATTGATTGATACTGAGTCCTAAGATGCATTATTTAAAATTAATTAATTTTGTCTTTTTAGGAAAGCTGCACCTGTGGCATATGGAGGTTCCCAGGCTAGGGACCAAATTGGAGTTGGAGCCGCTGGCCTATACCACAGCCACAGCAATGCCAGATCTGAGCTGCGTCTGTGACCAACACCACGGAGCATCCTTAACCCAATGAGCGAGGCCAGGGATTAAACCTGTATCCTCATGGACACTAGTCAGATTCTTTTCCACTGAGCTGCTATGGGAAATCAAGCTGCCTTTAAATTTTTTTTTTAATTGTTTTTGCTTTTTAGGGTTACGCCTGCAGCATATGGAAGTTCCCAGGCTAGGGGTCAAATTGGAGCTACAGCTGCCTGCATATGTCACAGCCACAGAAATGCAGTATCTGAGCCGTGTCTGCAATTTACACCTCAGCTCATGGCAATGCCAGATCCCCGACCCACTGAGTGGGGCCAGGGAGCGAACATGTGTCCTCATGGATACTAGCTGGATTCGCTTCCGCTGTGCCACAACGGGAACTTTCTTTCTTCTTCTTTTTTTTTTTTTAAGAACAGTTTTATTGAGGATGACAGACATACAAAAAGCTGTATTTAACATATACAAATTGATGAGTTTGGAGATAAATATACATCTGTGAAGCCATCACCACAATCAATGCCATAAACACATCCATCACCTTCAAAAGTTTCTTCCTGCCCTATTTATTTATTGTGATAAGATCACTTAACATAAGATCCATCCCATTTCCAAAATTTTAAGAATACAACACAATATTGATATCTATTGGCAAAAAAGAAGGAGACCCTTTGAGGTTTAGACTGTGTGTACTTCTCAGAGGACACAACTCTGAACCTATTTCTTCCATCTCTAAGGATATGAAAAATGAATGAGTATGAAATACACATTCACACAGCCTTCTTCTCTTTTTAGGAAAACATTATGCCACCTATAACAAGGGAAAAAATACCCTGAGAAAGCTGAAATAAATTTTGTCTTGAGAGTTACCATCGTGGCTCAGTGGTTAATGAATCTGACTAGCATCCACGAGGACGCAGGTTCAATCCCTGGCCTCGATCAGTAGGTTAAGGATCCTGCATTGCTGTGGCTATGATGTAGGCTGGCAGCTGTGGCTCTGATTCGACCCCTAGCCTGGGAGCCTCCATATGCTGTGGGTGTGGTTCTAAAAGTGAAAAAAAAAAAGGTCTTGAATCTAATATGACTTTTTCACAAAGAACGGTCTTCTGCATATAAATTTGAATTCACTTAAAAAAAAGATGCTTTGTAAACTGCACTATGAGGGACACACACATCTTATCTCAACTGTGGGACTTGCCAATTGGAGAGGGAAGCGGCTACTGGCAAACACAGGGACAGGGTCACCTCTGCACACAGTAGCCACAGTAACCTCAGACTTGGTGAGAGGTGCCTGTCCTCGGCCATTCTCTGACTGTACCCAACCCCAAGGGGTGATCAGATCCAAGGGTCTGTGCCCAGCCAGAGCCTACGTATCTGCTTCTAACTTGGCTTTCATTGTTGGGATACAGAGTTCCCTGCTCAAATACCCTGTACCTGCTTCTAATGCTCTTCCCAAGGCTTATCTTCATTCGCTAAAGGGAGACCACACAGCTTGGCTGTTCACCCCAAGAGCGAAGGATGGCTAAGGAATGGCTGTGTGCAGGGGTACGGACCGAGTTCTCATGAAGTGGGACAGTACAGTGGTTGTGAGAAGTGGACGGACAAGCCGTGGCTGTGGGCAAGGGGCATAGGAACCACGGACAGCCTTCCTTTAGTACGGTGTTGTGGCATGAAATTCTTAGAATTCTGAAATTTTTTTTTAAAATTTGGATACGCCTGCAGCATGCAGAAGTTCCTGGGAAGGGACTGAAGCCGAGCAACAGCAGTGACAACGACAAATCCTTAACTGCTAGGACACAAGGGAACTCCTTGAAATTTCAAATTTGGACTTGGCCCTCCAACTTGTAATATAGGTATATCCGTTGAGGTAGGAGGAAGAAAGTATTTCACACTTTGTTAATACTTTTAACTTGTAAATATTTAGAAAGTCCTTCCTTAGGCCCCACAATATTAAGGGTGGGCTGGCCTGTCTTCTTACCCAGCAGCTCAGTGGGAGCTCTGATCCAGGGCCTCCTGAGTGTGCACTCATGGGTGGGCCCTGGAAAAGGAAGTTTTATTTCTGTTTCTCTTTTTCTTACTCCCTCCTTCCATGCATCTCATCTCTCTGGGTAATCCCTCTAACCTGCTTAATGGGCACTTTATTAATTACACTTTTTCTTTCTAAATGCATTTTTTTTCTGGTTTGTGTCCACCTAAGTCAAATATGCACAAATGATATTGAGTTTTATATCTCATTATCTTTCTTACTTTGCTCATAGAGCGTTACAGCTCTTTGCTATAATGGCCTATAGCCATACTCTCGTAATTGCTGCAAAGTCTCCACTACAACTGACCCATTTACTTGCCCAGTAGGTGTGAAGAGATATCTTGTTGTTTTATTTTGCACTGCTCTGACGAGTAATTGCTTTGAGCAGATCCTCATATGTTCAGTGGCACTTTAGGTTTTCTCTTTGGTCATTTGTTCTGTACACGTTGCCCATTTTTTCCTGCTGATGTTGAGTTTCTAATATATGCTAGTTAGATTTTTTCTTCCACCCTGTGATATTACCTCTGTCCGTGGTATCCTTTGATGAACAAAAATCCTTATTTATTTATTTTTTTATGGCCACACCTGTGTCATGAGGAAGTTCTGGGACAATGGGTAGAATCAGAGCTGCAGCTGAGACCTACGCTACAGCCACAGCAACACTGGATCCAAGCCACAATTGTGACCTACACCTCAGACTGTGACAACTCCAGATCCTTAACCCACTGAGTGAAGCTAGGGATCCAGTCCGCATCCTCATGGACACTATGTCAGGTTCTTAACCTGCTGAGCCACAATGGGAACTCTCCCAAATCTTAATTTTTGATAGAGTCAAATTTACCAGTTTATTTAGCTTTACATTTTCTAACCTTTAGACAACAAAGATATTTTTCTGTGTATTCTTCTAATTAGAGGGGATCCTTAGTGGTAGAAGTCATATTTCTTGCTGAATAAAGGTCAGGAAAAATAGGCAAACACTTAAAAATGACTCTCTCAATATCCATTCCACTCTCCTTCTGATCAGGTTAAAAAGCTGAGAATTACATATCCTAGATCCTCTTATAGCTAGAGCCATAGATGTGAATTAGTTTCCGCTAATTAAAACATTTGTGTGAGGTGTTTCCACTCTTTAATGTATATCAGAATGATCAAGGGGACCATTAAAACAGAGATTGCTGGAGTTCCTTTTGTGGCGCAGCAGAAACGAATCCAACTAGGAATCATGAGGTTGCGGGTTCGATCTCTGGCCTTGCTCAGTGGGTTAAGAATCCAGCGTTGCTGTGGCTGTGGCGTAGGTCAGCAGTTGTAGCTCCCATTTGAACCCCAGAGCCTGGGAACCTCCATATGCTATGGGTGCAGCCCTAAAAACAAAACAAAACAAAACAAAACAAAACAAAACAAAACAAAACACAACACAGATTGCTGGGCCCCACCCAGCAACTCGGTAGGTGTGGAATAGGAGCCCCACATGTACTTTACTAATAAAATACCAGAAGATGCTCAATTCCAGGGTTCAGTTGTTTATTTACTAAACCAAGCTTCCACCATGAAATGGGGGAAAACAATAGTACCTACCTTTTGTGAGGTATATCAAAATAATGACTATGAAAAATTAAAGTATGATGAATCAAAGTTATATATTAGCTTCGTGTGCACAACATTGAATCAATATTTTTAGAGTTAGTCCATTTAAATTTGTTGTAAAATAATGGGCAGATTTCCCTGCGCTGTTCAATATATCATTGCAGTTGATTTATTTTATACATGATAATTTGTACCTCTTACTTTCCCACCCCTATCTTTTCCCTCCCTCCCCCAGCCCAGTAACCACTAGTTTGTTCTCTATTTCTGAGTCTAAAAAGCTTAAAATTTGTGTCCAACTACTATTAAGACAGAGTTTATCAATGGGCTCGGAATAGAGAAAATGGATTCCAAATGAAAGAAAGCATGAACTTGAAATGAGCTAGTTTCAAACAGAAATGAGAGTAGAGAGAGGGAAGGAAGGAAGGAGGAAGGAGGCAATCACACAGCCCTGCAGAGAAGGGATTGGTTCCCATCATGGTGGGGCGAGCATTCAGAGGGCTTCCTTCTAGTTTTCATAATAACTTATTTTTAGGTTGATTATTGAAAAGGAAAACTAACATTTGCATCAAAATAGTTTTCCCCTTAGAGTTTTCTGCATGGCAGCCTTTACCTCCTTATTCCTCAGGCTGTAGATGAGGGGGTTCAGCATGGGGATGACTGTGGTGTAGAACACGGAGGCCACGT
>PVHT020000113.1:7968456-7979014 GCA_004024745.2 Catagonus wagneri
GCCGGATCGTTAACCCACTGAGCAAGGGCAGGGATCGAACCCGCAACCTCATGGTTCCTAGTTGGATTCGTTAACCACTGCGCCACGACGGGAACTCCAAAATGTAGTACTTTAAAATACATTGTCTCATATGATTCCTATAGTAATAGAAACTCTAGAACTAACTGTATTTCCCTTTCTAGTGGTAAGAGTATTGAAATCCTCAGGATGTGGTGTAAAGACATGAAAATCCAGATTGCTTTGTAACTTTACATATAAAATTATTGGTGGTTAAATTGTTAACTTCATTATAACTACTTCATAGGTAGCTAAGATTTTTTGAATATTATTTCCATCTATTACAAAGGAGAAAATGTTCTTCTTGGTCACAACAATAGGTTAAAAATACTTACATATCCCCTTATACTCAAGTTCTACCTCTTAAAACAATAAGAAACATAGAAAAGCTACCTTGAAGAAACTGTTACCAGAAATCAAAGCGTTTTACAGGGCAGTACAGAGTGAGTACCATCTGATGAGGTAGTGCGTATGGAAAAATCCTAGACAGCATGGATTTAATTACTTATTTCCACAATCATCTAATAATATAAAATGGGAAAACAGGACCAACATATTTGATATCAGTTACTACAATTATTATCTCTAGTTCTTTGAGACAATCAGTGACTCAGGACTGCTGCCAGTAAGGACATAGCACACTAAGAAAATACACTTAGAGAGGAAGGTAAATATTTGGTTGAAAACAAAATGCATTAGAAAGAGAAGTTCATGGGAGAAATATTTTTTCTCATACAATAACTTTAAATCTGTAATCAAATACCTGTGCTGAGGAAAAATGAAACAGAGTCTTCTGGAAATTTTAGGGGTTCCTTTGGTTTTAAGAGTCATGAAAATGAATATGAGGAAATGAGAGGACCATACAGATTTATATCTAGCCCTCTATTTACTCAAAGGGGCCAGCACTGTCATAAAAATGGGTCACTGAGATTGGGAGACTTAGGGGTCTGTTTACATACATATGAGCAGAACTCCTCATGGGATGCAGTCACTTCAGAGACTAGAGTTCTTAGTAAAGGAGCAATTAGAGTCTTGGTTTATACCTGTGTTGTGTATCATGTTTTTGTCTCCCAGGTGTGTTAATTTTTCTTTTATTGGGAGAATCAGCTTTCAGATTAGGAAACTTAGAGTCTAAAGCTCCATGCAGGAGTTCCCATCGTGGCTCAGTGGTTAACGAATCCGACTAGGAACCATGAGGTTGCAGGTTCGATCCCTGGCCTTGCTCAGTGGGTTAAGGATCCGGCGTTGCCGTGAGCTGTGGTGTAGGTTGAGACGCGGCTCGGATCCCACGTTGCTGTGGCTGTGGCGAAGGCCGGCAGCTACAGCTCCTGTTAGACCCCTAGCCTGGGAACCTCCATATGCCGTGGGTGCGGCTCTACATAAAGGCAAAAAGACAAAAAATAAATAAATAAATAAAGCTCCATGCAAATATTTTATGACCAATAACGTCATCACCACCACCATCATAATCACCACCAGTAACCATTATGGTAACTTCCGCCACCATTACCATCAACATCATCATCTATCACTACGGTATGGCTGCTACTCATCATTAGTTATCACCATCGCGCATGATCAATGAAGCTTAAAATGCTTATTGCAAAGGGTTTTAAAAATAGATTTGAATATTTTAATAAAACAAACTATAATTTCAGTAAAGGAACGTTAATTTAAAAGGAATGCTAAGTTTGTCACCGTGCTCCTGCATCTGTAGACTGACAGTGTAGAACGGAAGGACATTGAGGGCAGAGGAATGTGGACTTAAAAGAAGTCTTCACTTGCATATTCTCAGTCAGAAGGGAAATATGTTTATAAGAATATGTGCTTTTCAAGAATACATTCGGTAATATATCATGTAAGTGTTGCTAATGAAGATTTTTACATTAAACTTTTGAGGTAATTGTAGATTCACATGGAGGTATAAGAAATAATATAGACGGGAGTTCCCCCGTGGTACAATGGGGTTGGCGGGGTCTCTGGAGATCCAGGATGTAGGTTCAGTCCCCAGCCCAGCACTGCCCAAGCTGCAGTGTTGGTCACAACTGTGGCTTGGATCTGATCCCTGGTCTGGGAATTCCATATGCCACGGGAAGGCAAAAAAAAGGGGGGGGAGGGGCAGTTCCCGTCATGGCTAAGTGGTTAACGAACCCGACTAGCATCCATGAGGATGTAGGTTTGATCCCTGGTCTCGCTCAGTGGGTTAAGGATCTGGTGTTACTGTGGCTCTGGCGTAGGCTGGTGGCTACAGCTCCGACTGGACACCTAGCCTGGGAACCTCCATATGCTGCAGGTGCAGCCCTAAAAAGACCAGAAAAAAATTATAAAAAAAAGGAAAAAATATAAAAAACTGAAAAAAAAAAAGAAATAATATAGAGGGATCCTGCGTACCTTTATGCAGTCTCTTCCAGTGGTAAATTTTGCAAAAACTATAGTACAGTATCACACCCAGGATACTGCATATCGTCATAAACACTGCACTGGTTTTATGCAAAATTCCCAAGGTTTATTTATACTCATTTGTGTGTGTGTGTACATTTACTTCAGTGCAATTTTAGGACATGCATAGATTCGTGTATTCACCATTGCAGTTCAGGTAAAAACACTTACATCGCTTTCATTTTCTAATTTTCAAAATAATAATTTGGTTTCTTATTATCCTCCAAAGAGGAATCACTGTTTTTCTTTAGCATCTTTATAGGCTCACTAATGTAATTGTATTTTATGGGTTTTAGTTCATGGTCATTGTTATCCTTCTGTTGTTCAAAATTTTTTGTCTTTGGCCTGTGGAATTTTCTTCAGCTGGTCTCTCGAGACTTTTTGGACACAGTGCTATTAGTTTCTAATATTATTTATAATCAGATGTGACAAGATGTACCGAGCTCCTCTCATGCATTTCATTCTTTAGACCAGGACTCAATCATTCCTTCAAGGATCTTGGTTTCTTTTAGCAGTGTTTCAAGGCCAAAAATTAGGCACTACAGAGATTAACTGCTTTTGGGTTAGTTACTGTTTCTAGGACTTTTCAAAAAGAACTCAAACATGTGGGTTGCAGGGTTCTCCTAGTTTTACTACGATATATTCTGGTATTCAATATTTTGCAGTTTTCTTAGATGTGATGTTTATCAATGTATCAACTATTTTATATATATATATATATATATATATATATATATATATATATATATACACACACACATACATTCAACACTGGGAAAAGTTGCTTGAATTACAGTTTTATTATTTGTTCTGTCCCTTGCTTTGGTTTTCTTTGTGGCTCCTACTCACTTGTTACTTCCCATAGATTTCTTCATTTCTTTTCCTTTTCACCCTTTTCTGTTTCTCCTACAGTACTATCCTGTTGTGTTTATTTGCTCTTCTTTTAATTAAAAATTTTTTTAATGGCTGTGGCATATGGAAGTTCCTGGGCTAGGGTTCAATCAGAGCCACAGCTTGTGGCAAAGCTGGCTCCTTAACCCCCTGAGCTAGGCCTGGGATTAAACCTGCATTCTCATAGATGCTATGTTGGGTTCTTAAACCACTGAACCCTAACAGGAACTCTCTCTTCTACTACATCTTTTTTTTTTTTTGTCTTTTTGTCATTTTTTAGGGCCGCACCTGCAGCATGTAGAGGTTCCCAGGCTAGGGGTCTAACAGGAGCTACAGCTACCAGCCTAAGCCAGAGCCACAGCAATGCGGGATCTGAGCCGTGCCTGTGACCTACACCACAGCTCACTGCAACGCAGGATCCTTAACCCACTGAGCGAGGCCAGGGATCAAACCTACAACCTCATGGTTCCTAGTTGGATTTGTTTCCACTGAGACACGATGGGAACTCCTCTTCTACTACTTCTAACTCAGTTCATCTTCCTAATTATTTTTTCTATTTCTAGTAACTTCTTGAGTTATTCCATAATTATTGCTTTCCTAATTCTGAATTTTGTTGCTCTTTCCTACCTTGTATTCATTCACTTGTGGGCATGTGCTATGAAGTGAATTCTGTTCTCTCCATAAGCCAACCAGCAGAAGCAATTAAAACTGGGCATCATATACAAAATTTTTGTTTTTAGGTACTGGACAATGAGGGATGCTAAACGATGGTTTCAGACAGGAGAGGAACAAATCAGGGGAGCCCTGTATTCACCCTGAATCTTTGTCTGGAGACACTATTTAGCTCATGGCCAAAAGAAGATACATGCAAACAAAGTATTTTTGATGTTGAGGAGAAGACCAAAGTGTTGGGAGGCTGAAGTAGCTGGAATGGATAGTAAAACATATTGAAGCCACAAAGAAAGGACTATAGGAATCTTACGAGTCTCCTTGTGTCCTTGAGCTTTGTCTAGGCTATTCATTTACTTCTTCCTTCCTTCCCTGCCTCCCTTTCATTCCTTCTCTTTCTCTCTCTCTCTCTCTTTTTTTTTTTTGCTTTTTTAGGGCTGCGCCTCTGGCATATGGAAGTTCCCTGGCTAGAGGCAGAACTGGAGCTGCAGCTGCTGGCCTACGCCAGCAACATAGGATCCAAACCGTGTCTGTGACCTACACCACAGCTCATGGCAACTCCATATCCTTAACTCACTGAGTGAGGCCAGGGATTGAACCTGCATCCTTATGGATACTAGTTGGGTCTGTAGCCCTCGAAGCGATAATGGGAACTCTCTAGGCTATGATTTCTAAGATAAAACTCCATGAAGCTGGACAAAGAATAAACACCTGGAAACTGTAAGCTAAATAATTAATTCTCAGATCTTACAAAGAACTGTGTGAAATTTGTGTTACAAACAGCCAATAAGGAGATTTCCTTGAAGGCCTGCGGCATTCCCTAGAGACCAAGAAGTTTTATATCTTAATATTAGGGCTAAGTTCTAGAATAAAAGCTATACTTGGTTCGCACTAACAAAACTTAAACCTCAAAAGCATCAAGAAACTCTACAGATAGTTTAACTGTATGCCAAAACAGTTTTTAAGATATTTTAGAGAAAAAAAACAAGAGGTTATTCTATCAAAAATTATCAGATGTTCAGGTAAGCAGGGAAATCTGCAAGAAAAGCAGGAGAGGATAGATAGCCCAGAAATAAACCTACCTACCTCGAGTCAACTGATTTATGACAAAGGAGGCAAGAATACACAATGGAGAAAAGACAGTATCTTTAATAAGTGGTTCTCGGAAACTGGACAGCCACATGTTGAAGGATGAAATTAGAACACTCTCTAAAACCATACACAGAAATAAACTCAAAGTGGATTAAAGACCTTAATATAAGACTGGACACTATAAAACCCTTAAGAGGAAAACATAGGCAGCACACTATCTGACATAAACTGCAACAATATCTTCTCAGATCTACCTCCTATAGTAATGAAAATAAAAACAAAAACAAATGGACCTAATGAAATGTAAAAGTTTTTGCACAACAAAGGCAACCATAAATAAGACAGAATGATAACTCACAGAATGTGAGAAAATATTTGCGAAGGAAGCGATTGACAAGGGCGTAATTTCCAAAATACACATACAACTTTTACAGCTCATAATAAAAAATCAAAAAATGGGCAGAAGATCTAAATAGACATTTCTCCAAAGAAGACATGAGATGGCCAAAAAACAAAAACAAACAACAACAACAACAACAAAAAACACATGAAGGAGTTCCCGTCATGGCGCAGTGGTTAACAAATCCGACTAGGAACCATGAGGCTGCGTGTTTGATCCCTGGCCTTGCTCAGTGGGTTAACGATTCGGCGCTGCTGTGAGCTGTGGTGTAGGTCGCAGACGCGGCTTGGATCCTGCGTTGCTGTGGCTGCGGCATAGGCCAGTAGCTACAGCTCTGATTAGACCCCTAGCCTGGGAACCTCCACATGCCGCAGATGTGGCCCTAAAATGACAAAAGGCAAAAAAAAAAAAAAAAACATGAAAAGATGCTTAACAAAACTAATTTTAAGAGGAATGCAAATCAAAACTACTATGAGGTCCCACCTTAACCCAGACAGAATGGCCATCTTTGTATACAAGTATACAAAGAGTAAATGCCAGGGAGGGTGTGGAGAAAATGGAACCACCTACACTGTTGGTGGTAATGTAAATTGGTGTAACCACTATGGAAAACAGTATGGAGGATCCTCAACAAACTAAAAATAGAACTACCCTATTATCTAGCAATCCCACTCCTTGGCATCTATCTGAAGGAAACCATAATTTGAAAAGATACACACATTC
Organism: Catagonus wagneri; assembly: GCA_004024745.2. Lineage (NCBI taxonomy): Eukaryota > Metazoa > Chordata > Mammalia > Artiodactyla > Tayassuidae > Catagonus > Catagonus wagneri. Next base: position 7,974,728 of record PVHT020000113.1, read on the forward strand.
CAATGTTCTTTGCAGCTCTATTTAAAACAGTCAAGACACGGAAACAACCTCAAGAGGACTGGATAAAGAAAATGTGGTACATATACACAGTGTAACATTGCCATCAGCAGCAACATGGATGGATCTAGAGATTATTATACTGAGTGAAGATAATCAGAGGGTGAAAGGAAAATATCACATGCTATCATTTGTAGGTAGAAACTAAAAAAGGGATACAAATGATCTCATCTGCAGAATAGAAACCGATTCACAGACTTTGAAAACAAATTTATGGTTACCAAAGGGGACAGGTGGGGGTGGAGGGAGGGATGGACTGGGGGTTTGGGATTGGCATATGCACACTGAGGTATATTGAATGATGGGTCAACAGAAACCTGCTCTATAGCACAGAGAACTCTACCCAGTATTCAGTGGGAGGGGAATCTGAAAGAGAATGGATGTGTGTATATGTATAACTAAGCTACTTTATCGTACAGCAGAAATTATCTCAATATTGTAAATCAAATGACAAAAAAAAAAATGGAGTTCGCATCGTGGCTCAGTGGTTAATGAATCCAACTAGGAACCATGAGGTTGCGGGTTTGATCCCTGGCCTCGCTCAGTGGGTTAAGGATCCAGCATTGCTGTGAGCTGTGGTGTAGGCTGGTGGCTACAGCTCTGATTAGACCCCTTGCCTGGGAACTTCCATATGCAGCGAGTGTGGCCCTAGAAAAGGCAAAGAGACAAAAAAAATATTGTAAATCAACTATACTTCACTAAAACTTTAAAAAATGAAAAAAAGCAAAGCAGGAGAACATATGAGTAAAAGAAATATCAAATCTGATGAAATTAAGAGTTTTAAAACAGGTATTAATAATTTACCCAAGAATTTAAATGAAGCTATGAACATAATGAAAAGAAAAATGGAAGATTTTTTTTCAAAAAGAATGAAATAGAGATGAAAAAATATGATGTAAAACTTTATTGAAAGTGCTTAATAGTAGATCAGACATGGGAAGAAGAAAAATCAGTGATAGAGCAATGGAAACTATTAAAACTAAATCACGCAGAAAAAAATGGACAAACTCAGTAACATGTAGAACATTATCAAGTAGTCTAACACCTGTGTAATTAGAGTCCCAGAAGGAAGAGAGGAAGCAAATATTTGAAGATACAATGGCTGAAACATTTTATACTTGGTAGCTGAAGATAGAGATGATAAAAAAACACAAAAGGTTGATAACTGCTTGCTGGGTGTTGGGCACAAGAAGGTTTAGCAAACTAGCCTGTTTATTTTGTATACATTTAAAGTTTTTGTATTAAAATTATAACAAAATAGATAATAGATCTAAGAGTAAAAGCAAAGACTGAAACTTCTAGAGGAAAAAACAAAATTTTCATGATGTTGGAATAGGTTAAGAGATACAGAAGAAGTACAGACGCACTCACTGTAAAAGACAAAAGATGACAACTGACTTAAGAAAACTTCTTTTTTTTTTTTGGCCACCCCCATGGCATGTGGAAGTTCTAGAACCAGAGATCAAACCCGCAGCACAGCAGTGGCGAGGACTGCTGCAGTGACAATGCTGGATCCTTGATCTGCTGTGCCATAAGGAAATTCCCCAAACTTATATTGTTTGCAATAGACTATTAAAGAAGTGAAAAGACAAGACACAGATGTAGGGAAGAGGAAGATATTCAATGTCAAAGGACTTGTATGCAGAACATATAAAGAGTTCTCACAACCCACTAATCAAGAAAAGTAACTAATTGAAATTGAACCAAGAATCTGGAACGACACTTCACAAAAGAAGAAATTCAAATAACCCCAAATTCCATTAGTAGATGTAAACTATTACATACAGAATGGATAAACAACAAAGTTCTGCTGAATAGCACGGAGAACTATATCTAATCTCCTGGAATAGACCACAATGGAAAATAATATTAAAAAGAATGTATATACTATATATACATGAATACATATAAGAGTATACACACACACACACACACACACACACACACACACACACACACACACACACACACATATATATGACTGAGTCATTTTGCTGCATAGCAGAAACCAGTACAACATTGTAAATGAACTACACCTTAATAAAAAATAAGGAATTCAAATAGTCAGTAAACACATGAAAATTTTCTCACCATTATTAGGCATCAGGTAAATATAAATTAAAAAGACACTGACCTAGCATTACATAACCACTAGAGATGTTAAAATTTAAAAACCTGAAAATATCAAGTTTTACTGAGAATGTAGAGTAGGTGAACCTTTTATACACTGTTATTGGAAAGGTAAAGAACCGTGTCCAATGTTTTGGGGTAGAACGCAACAGAAGATAGTATGAGAAAAAGAATGTATATGTATGTATGACTGGGTCTCTTTGCTGTACAGCAGAAATTGACAGAACATTGTAAATTAACTATAATAAAGAAATAAAAAAACGGAGTTCCTGTCATGGCTCAGTGTTTAACGAATCTGACTAGGAAACATGAGGTTGCGGGTTCGGTCCCTGGCCTTGCTCAGTGGGTTAAGGATCTGGCGTTGCTGTGAGCTGTGGTGTAGGTTGCAGACGCGGCTCGGATCCCGTGTTGCTGTGGCTGTGGCTGTGGCGAAGGTCGGCAGCTACAGCTCCTGTTAGACCCCTAGACTGGAAACCTTCATATGCCGCGGTTGTGGCCCTAGATAAGGCAAAAAGACAAAAAAAAATAAAAATAAAAATAAAAAAATAAAAAAACAACACAAACAAGAAGCCCACCTCTTTGTAACAAATTTGGTAATTTCTCATAATCTTGCCTATGGCTAAGCAATTCTACTTAGATATTTATCCAAGATAAATGGAAAATACATTCACAAAGAGTTCTGAACACAAATGCTTAAATCTCCTTTATTCTTAATAGCCCCAAATGGAATCAACCAACTGTCCATCTATAAGTAGGTAAGCAATTTGTAGATATATGCAAGCAATGGGTTACTACTAATCAATAAACAAGAAGCGTATTAAGGATACACAAAATACAAAAAAAATTCAAAAGCATTGGGATGAGAAAAAGACACCAGACACAAGAGAGTAGTTTTTATAGGATTTTATTTATATGAAATTCTAAGACATTAGGCCAAACTAAGCAATAGTTAAAGAAAGAAAATAAGTTAGTGGTTGCCTGATTTCAGGGGTGGAGGGGAGATCCACATTTGGACAAGTTTCCACAGGGAAATGGGGAAAGCAATAGTACCTATCTGCTGTGAACTATAATTGAAATAATTCGTATAAAGACTTCAGAAGAGTTGTGTGGCTCAGAGTAAGCATCCAAAAACACGTTAGAGGCTGGCATTATTATTACTGTTACCAAGGAGGTCACATAAAAGGTTCATGTAGTAGTTCTTGGTTACGGATCAGCAGAGAGGAATAAAAGAGAAGAAGGGGACAAGTCTGGATGAGAAAGACTATGGGTATCATCTCTTGGTGACTTTCAAATCCACACTCTCTGCCTTGTGTACTACCAAATGCAAAAATGTAGGAACTGGGTTGAGTAATATTTTCCACATAGAAGATAATAAAACAGTGAACGACTCTCAAGCTCAGCTCTGAAGGTTTACATTTTTTAATTGCAGTATTGTTGACTTACAAAGTTACATAGTTTCAGGGGTACAACATAGTGACTTAGTATTTTTTACAGTTAACTGCATTTAAAGTTACTATAAAGTAATGCCTGTATTTCCTTATGCTGTACAATAGATCCTTGTTGATTATTCATTTTATACAGTATTTCTCTCTTATTTCCCTACACATCACTTGTCCTTCAACTCTTCCAATTCCCTATTGCTAACCACTAGTTGTTCTCTATATCTGTGAGTTTGTAAAAGCTTAATATTTATGTTAAATTATAATTAAGATAGTAGGGTTTACCAAAGGGCTCAGAATAGCAAAAATGGATCCCAAATGAAAGAAAGCATGAACTTGAAATGAGCTAGTTTCAAACAAATGAGAGTAGAGAGAAGAAAGGAAGGAAGAGGGAAGGAGGAAGGAGGAAGGAGGCAATCACACAGACATGCAGAGAAGGGATTGGTTCCCATCACAGTGGGGCGAGCATTCAGAGAGCTTCCCTCCAGTTTTCATAATAACTTATTTTTAAGATGATTATTGAGAAGGAAAACTAACATTTGCATCAAAATAGTTTTCCCCTTAGAGTTTTCTGCATGGCAGCCTTTACCTCCTTATTCCTCAGGCTGTAGATGAGGGGGTTCAGCATGGGGATGACTGTGGTGTAGAACACGGAGGCCAC
>PVHT020000113.1:7980014-8005963 GCA_004024745.2 Catagonus wagneri
GGAGGATGCTGGACAGGATGAAGGCATAGGAAATGAGGACTGTTAAGCCCGTGACTACAATGTTGAATCCAGCCAAAAAGAAGACTGTTACCTCAATATGATAGGTGCTAGAGCAGGAGAGCTTCATGAGGGGGAGGATGTCACAGAAGTAATGACTGATGAGGAGCCCACAATAGGACAGTTTCAACATGAGGCCAGTCTCTACGGTTGAGCCAATGAGCCCCATGGAGTAGACCATGACTACCAGCAGGCAGCAGACTTGATGAGACATGATGATGTTGTAAAACAAAGGTCTGCAGATGGCAACATAGCGATCATAGGCCATCACTGTCAGCATATAACACTCAGCAATGACAAACACAAGGAAGAAGTAGAGTTGAAACAGGCACCCTGCATAGGAGATGGTGTTCTTCTCTGACACAAAGTTCACCAGCATCTTCGGGGTAATGACCGAGGAGTAGCAGAGATCCACGAGTGCCAGATTGCTGAGGAAGTAGTACATGGGGGTGTGAAGCCGAGCACTCAGACAGATCAGTGTGATCATGCCCAGGTTCCCTAGCATGGTGACGGAGTAGATCCCAAGAAAGAGAAGGAAGAGGGGGAGCTGGAGCTCTGGCTGATTGGTTAAACCTCCAAGAACGAACTCTGTCACTGTGGAGTGATTGTCTGCAGCCATTCTCTGGTTGGGGGCCCTGTGGGGATGGGAGAAAAGATCTCCGTGACAGGCTGCACGTTGCACTGCTAGGTGAAGCTAGTTTTGAGATGTTGGAGCCAGCTGAGCAATCCTGGGCTCTTTCTTCATCCTGCTGCTTACTTTGGGAGGAAGACCAGATCCTGGGTCTTTCAAAGGTCATGGAAGTAGTATATTTCATATCTTATGGCTGGAGATGTATTTCTCTTCAGAAATGAAATTCCCTTGTCATTTATGCAAGTCTTGAATATTCACTGAATGTGAACCTATGAATATCTATCTCAAATTGTTGTAGTGTCAAGGTAATATGATATAGCTTTATCACTGAGTTACAAGTCAATTTCTATATCTGAAATTTAAGAAATTAGTAATACCAACTCCCAAGCTTATTGTAAAACTTAGTAATGCAAATGTAGTCATTTTTTTTTAAAAGAACACGATTCCTATAAAAATGTGAGTTGCCATTAGGTATCTTGAATTTGTTCTTAGCTTTTTATTGGACTTTAGTTCCTACAGTGGTTCTCAACATTCCTTGTATATTGGAATCACCTGGAGCATTTAAAAACTATTGATGGTTATGTTCCACCCATACAGAGGTTAATCAGAGGTTCTGCTTAATTCATCTGTGGTGTAGCCTGGGCCCAGGCTCATGGATATGGTCCAGAGTAAGTGCCTGATAGCTACTTTTATTATTGTTGTTGTTATTTTTATTTTTAGATTATACTATCAAACCATGGCCCCATTATCTCCCTAATGACAAAGTATTAAAATCATAGTCATGGCCCCAAGAAACACGGATCATTGTTGCTGGGTATAATACCTACAGATATCCCTCTCCTGACATATATTTCGTAAACTAAAAACATTAAATATGCAGTATTTGAATTGCTTTCCTACATAATTATAATTTTTGTATAATGCTCTTAAAAGGTCAGTCTCACTAATGCCTCCCCAAATTAATGGATATGAGAAGAATTGTGTCTAGAGTAGAATTCTTGTTTACATATTGAGAAAACTGAATGCCAAACACTTTACTGACCAGCCAAATACATACTAGTTGTCAATTGCTTTCTTCTGATCTTGAACTTCTTCCCTTGGTCCATGTGTGTAGCCTTATAAATTTGCACACCTACAGCTATATGCAATGCTGTGGTCAAACATGCTTTATACTTGATGTCTTAGCTTCTGCACAGCACGTAAAAAAGAGGAAGTCTATATTATTTTCCTAATCTCTAGGAAATTGAAGCTCTGAAAGCTAAATGAGTTACCCAGGTCATAAAACTACCAAGACACAGGACTGGGTCTAAACCCTAGGACTTCGGACCACCAGTCTCTTTGGTTTTCACCAAACTATGTTGCTTTTGCTGTAGGATACTATCTTTTGTGTAGCATTTTATTATTTTGTAGCAAACTTAACTTACTGAATTCTTGAACATAGATTTTATTGCCAGTTTCAGATGCATTAAAAGCATTTATCAAGGCAGTAGTATATGTGCATTGTAGAAAATCAGATATACAGATAAGTAAAAGTAAAATAACATTTTTCTGCTCTTGGAGACAAGGAACAGTATTCACTATTCTTTCAGATTTTTTCAGTGCATATATATAGTTACATGAGTGTAATCATACATGTATTTTTTTTTTGTCTTTTTGCCTTATCTAGGGCCGTACGCACGGCATGTGGAGATTCCCAGGCTAGAGGTCTAATTGGAGCTGTAGCCGCCGGCCTACACAGGAGCCACAGCAACGCGGGATCCGAGCCACGTCTGCAACCTACACTATAGCTCATGGCAACGCCGGATCCTTAACATACTGAGCAAGGCCAGGGATCGAACCTGCAACCTCATGGTTCCTAGTCAGATTTGTTAACCACTGAGCCACGACGGGAACTCCTCATACATGTATTTAAAAAACCTTTTTGTAATCTGCTTTTTATTTTTTTGGTCATTTTAGGGCTGTACCCGTTGGATATGGAGGTTCCTAGGCTAGGGGTCAAATTGGAGCTGTAGCTGCTGGCCTACGCCACAACCACAACACCACCATATCCGAGCCACGTCTGAGACCTCCACCACAGCTCACGGCAACCCCAGAGACTTAATGCACTGAGCGAGGTCAGGGATGGAACCCTCAACATCATGGTTACTAGTTGGGTTTGTTAACCACTGAGCCATGACAGGAACTCCTGTAATCTGCTTTTTAAAATGTAGCACTTTAAAATACACTGTCTCAGAGTTCCCACTGTGGCACAGCGGAAACAAATTCAACTAGGAACCATGAGGTTGTGGGTTCAATCCCTGGCCTTGCTTAGTGGGTTAAGGATTTGGCGTTGCCGTGAGCTGTGGTGTAGGTCACAGGGTCAGCCCAGATCTGGCATTGCTGTGGTGTAGGCCTGCAGCTGTGGCTCTGATTAGACCCCTAGCCTGGGAACCTCCATATGCTGCGGGTGCAGCCCTACAAAGACAAAAATTAAAAATAAAATAAAATAAAATACACTGTTTCATTTCATTCCTACAGTTGCAGAAACTCTAGCAAAAACTGTATTGCCCTTTCTGGGGGTAATACGTCTTGAAATCCTTAGGTTGTGGTGTGAAGACAAAAATTCTGCATTGCACTGTAACTCTACATGTTAAATTACGGGTGGTTCAATTGTTAACTTCATTATAACTACTATTACATGTAGCTAAGATTTTTGAATATTATTTTCATACAATGGAAAAAAACGTTCTTCTAGGTCATAAGAATAGGTTAAAAATATCTTACATATCCCCTTGCATTCAATTTCTACCTCTTAAAACAATAAGAAACAGAAAATCCACCTTGAATATACCATTACCAGAAATAAAAGTGTTTTACAGAGCAGAATAGTGGGAATACCACTCACTTAGGCAGTGCATATGTGAAAATCCTAGACAGAATAGATTTAATAATCTATGCCCATAAACATCTAGTCATATAAAATGGGAAAACATGACCCACTTATGTGATGTATTTAATATCAGTTACCTACAATTACTACCTCTATTCTTTGAGACAATTAGATATTCAGGATGGCACATAAAGGAAAAACACTTAGAGATGAAGGTAAATATCTGGTTGAAAACAGCCTACATTAGAAACAGTCATCATGGAAGAAATATTTCTCATACAATACCTTAAAATCTGTAATGAAATACCTGATCTGAGGAAAACTGGAACACGGTGTCGTGGAAATTTTAGTGGTTACTTTGGTTTCAAGACTCAGGAAATAAATATCAGGAAATGAGAGGACCAGAGGGATTTATATCTGGGGCTCGATTTACTCAAAGATCCCAGCACTGTCATAAAAAATGGCTCACTGAGATTGGGAGACTTGGGGGGGGGGTCTGTTTATGTATATGAGCAGAACTCCTCCTGGGATGCAGTCACTTCAGAGACTGGAGTCCTTAGAAAAGAAGCAGTTAAGAGTCTTGGTTTACATTTGTGTTGTGAATCATATTTTTGTCTCCCAGGTGTATAATTTTCCTTTTATCGGGAGAATCAACATGCAGGTTGGGAAACTTAGAGTCTAATGCTCCATTCAATTTTTTGACCAGTAACCTTATCAACACCATCATCACCATCTTCATCACCACCTCCATCTTTACCATCAACATCATTATCAGTCACTATCATTATGTTTGTCATTCAACATTAGTTACTGACCACTGGGCATAATCAACTATGCTTAAAATGTTTATTTAAAAAGGTTTTAAAAACATATTTGAATATTTTAATAAAACCAACAGTATAATTTCAGTAAAGGAATGTTAATTTAAAAGGAATGGTAAATTTGTCACCCTGCTGCTGCATCTGTAGATTGAAAGTATAGAATGGCAGGACATTGAGAGGCAGAAGGAGGTGGACTTATAACTCCTCACTGGTATACCTCATTCATAGGGAAATATCTTCATAAGAACATGTACTTTTCAAGAATGCATTCAGTATTCCTTTGGTGGGCAAAACTTTTAAGTTTAATTAGGTTCCATTTGTTTGTTTTTGTTTTTATTTTCATTATTCTAGGAAGTGATCTGAGAAGATACTGCTGCAGTTTATGCCAGCAAGTGTTTGGCACATGTTTTCCTCTCAGAGTTTTAAAGCATTCAGTCTTATATTTAGGTATTTAATCCATTTTGAGCTTATTTTTGTGTAGGGTGTTAGAGAATGTTTTAATTTAATTCTTTTGCAATGCTTTTTTAATTTCACTCTTTTGCTACAGCTGTCCAGTTTCCCAGCACCACTTATTGAAAAGACTGTCTTTTCTCATTGTATACTCTTGCCTCTTTTGTCATACCTTAGTTGACCAGAGGTGCTTGGGTTTATTTCTGGGCTTTCTATCCTGTTCCACTGATCTCTGTTTCTGCTGTTGTGCTAGTACCATACTATATTGATGAATGTAGCTTTATAGTATAGTTGGAAGTCTGAGAGCCTGATTCTTCCAGCTCAATTTTTCTTTCTCAGGATTGCTTTGCCCATTCAGGGTCTTCAGTGTCTCCACACAAATTTAAAACTATTTTGTTTTAGTTTTATGAAAAATTCCATTGGTAATTTAATAGGGATTGCATTGAACTTGTAGAGTGCCTTAGGTAGTATAGTCATTTTGACAGCATTGATTCTTACAGTCCAAGAGCATGGTATATCTTTCCATCTGTTTGTGTCATCTTTGGTTTCTTTCATCACTGTCTTATAGTTTTCAGAGTATACGTCTTTTATTTCTTCTTCTTCCATTTTTTTTTTTCCCTTTTTATGGCTGCACCCGTGGCATATGGAGGTTCCCTGGCTAGGTGTCTAAGTGGAGCTACAGCTGCTGGCCTAGACCACAGCCACACCAACGCGAGATCTGAGCTGCATCTGCAACCTACACCACAGCTCACGGCAATGCCAGATCATTAACCCACTGAGCAAGTCCAGGGATTGAACCCACAACCTCAGGGTTCCTAGTCAGATTCGTTTCCACTGAGCCATGACGGGAACTCCAATGTCTTTTATTTCTTTAGGTAGGTTTATTCCTATGTATTTCATTCTTTTTGATGCATTGGTAAATGGGATAGTTTCTTTAATTTCTTTCCAATCTTTCATTGTTAGAATATAGACATGCAGCAGATATCTGTGGATTAATTTTGTATCTTGTAACATTACCAATTCACTGATGAGCCTCTAACTGTTTTCTGCTGCATCTTTAGGATTTTCTATGTTAGTATCATGTTTTCTGCCAACAGTGATAGTTTACTTTATTCATTTATTTTTTTCTGGAAAAACTGTATATTTGTTTTTTTAAATGATTTTTTCTATTATAGCTGGTTTACAATGTTCTGTAAATTTTCTACTGTACAGCAAGAAACCAGTCACACATTCTTTTTATATATGGGAGGAGGAGGGGGAGGAGGGAGGGGAGAAAGAGGGGGAAAGGGGAGGAGGAAGAGAAGAAGAAATCTCCTTTTTTGTTTGAACTGGATATGGAGCAATTATCCCTGGAATAAACTGGAATATGAATAAAGTATTGAGTGCCCTACCGTAAATTATAATAGCTCTTTGTGTCAGTCTTTCCTTGATATAATCATATCTTCTTTTTTTATTAAAGATACTGCATACTTAATTTGTTACTCTACAAGAGATTACCGATTACCAGATCTGAGATGGCAGCTCTCATTAGAAGTTTAGTGATTACAAAATAGGGCCTGGAGTTAAACAGACCTATGTGTGTGGGCTGTGAAACATACTATCTCTGTGAGCAACTTACCTTTAAAATGAGTATCATTATCGTTAGGAATGACGAAGAATATGTTTGCGTGGTGGTTTGGATCCTGGCAGCCAGAAGTCAGTGTAAAGGGTCTGTGTCAGGCACATTATTGGTTATTCAAGAAATGGTAATGACAGCAATTTTTTTCACAATGTTTTTTTTCTTAATTGTACCATATAAAAGTTTATTGAAAGAATTGTTTCTCAAAGTCAAATCAAGCACTATCAAGGATATAAACAAACGTGTCTTCCTTTGGGAAAATAATCTCTGAGGAAATGGTCCTGAGGGACCAGCCACTGAGATCTGTAATCCTAATAAAAATCTATTCTCCTGTTATCCTCTGGTCAGGAAAAGGCATTATCTCCTTCCTTGTAGCTAGAGGGGATTATGGGCAAATCAGCAACTGGAAATCATGCTCTTCAATGCAGAAAGAGATATAAATGAGGGGTTCTGATTCTTTGGACCAGACTGGGAGGAAAGAGCTCTGAATTCGAAGTTGTCATCTTCCCTTTATTTTCTTTCCCAATTGTTGTCCCAATTATGGACAACAGACAGAGTACAGCATTACAGCTCTAAACTAAAGGATGTTGAGTGCCTGCTTGGCCCTGGTTAGTCATGTTACATGGTGGTTACAAGCACAAACTGTAAGAGTCAGACTGGCTGCAAGTCAGTAGCTTTGGAACTTGTCCTGTTACTTAACTCAGCTGTCTCATCTGCAGAATGTGGACAATAATAATGTCATATATCTCTTAGTACACAGCCTTATATAATAACCACTTTAAGTGTAAGCTTAAAAAATTATCATTAAACCTAAAGCTACTCGAGCTAAGAGATCTTGGGAAAGTTTGACCTCACCTTCTTGATTAGACAGCAGTGACTCAGAGGTTGGAGTGTCTTCTGCCAGTTAGGACTCTCTCCAGAAAAGAGGCAGTAGAGAGAGGATATAGAAAATGGACTCATTAAAAGGTCTAAAATACATCTATCTTATTTTTGAATGAACTGGAATCTGAATAAATTACCGCTTTTTCTAGAGTGCCAGTTTGCACTCTGGAGGCAAACTTTAGCCTCTTCTTTGTTTTCTAGAAGTTAAAGACACTCTGGCTGTGAAGATAGATCCACAGTGAAGAGTAAAAATCTTCCTTCCTTCCATACTAAAGCTCAAATCTCTCCATGCATTCGATTCTCAAGTATCCAGGGTGGTGGATACTCAAGTGGAGGGTGGTGATGGTGTTTCTTTCTAAGTGGTTCTCTTTTCTTTTCCCCAAGGAAGGCCCTTCCCCACAGAAGAATGGCAGCTGAGAACTCTTCTGTGACAGAATTCATCCTTGCTGGCTTAACAAATGAGCCAGGACTCCAGATCCCCCTCTTCTTCCTGTTTCTAGGTCTCTACATGGTCACTGTAGTGGGTAACCTGGGACTGATAATGCTGATTGGGTTGAACTCTTGCCTGCACACCCCCATGTACTTTTTCCTCTTCAACCTCTCCTTAATAGATTTCTGTTACTCCTCTACTATCATCCCCAAAATGCTGATGAGTTTTGTCTCAGAGAAGAACACCATCTTGCACGCTGGATGTTTGACTCAACTCTTTTTCTTCTGCTTCTTTGTCATCTCTGAGTCCTTCATTCTGTCAGCGATGGCATATGACCGATATGTTGCCATCTGTAACCCACTGGTGTATGCAGTCACCATGTCTCCTAAGGTCTGTTTACTCCTTTTGTTGGGTGTCTATGTGATGGGGTTTTCAGGGGCCATGGTCCACACAGGAAGCATAGCAAGTCTGACCTTCTGTGCTAACAACCTTGTCAATCACTTCATGTGTGATATTCTTCCTCTCCTTGAGCTTTCCTGCAATAGCACTTATGTCCATGAGCTGGTGGTCTTCATAGTGGTGGCCATTGACATTGGAATGCCCATTGTCACCATCTTCATCTCTTATGCTCTAATCCTCTCCAGCATTTTCCACATTCAGTCCACAGATGGCAGGTCCAAAGCTTTCAGTACGTGCAGCTCTCACATGATTGTGGTCTCTCTTTTCTTTGGCTCTGGGGCTTTTATGTATCTCAAACCACCTTCTATTTTACCGCTTGACCAAGGGAAACTGTCCTCCCTGTTCTATACCATTGTGGTGCCCATGCTCAACCCACTGATCTATAGTTTGAGGAACAAGGATGTCAAAGTTTCTCTGAGGAAAACCTTGGGAAGAAAAATATTTTCTGGATAAAGGAGTAGTATTTGAAGAATGAATTACAATGTTTAGTTTACTAGTGTGCGTGTTTTCAATGAAGGATGCCAGTTCTAGTTTTTTTCCTGCCTGTACAGAAAGAGAATTTTAAGTCTTTGTGTTTAGATGAGTGTTTAGTGCAGGCTATTTTACCTGTCCCTTGACCCACTTGACTATTCCAAGATGATTTTATGCAAATTTTTCTATAATAATAGATATTTAATGGGCATTGTCAATCATTTAATCTAATCTCCTTATTTAATAGACATTGAGACTTAGAAATATATGTTTTCCAGGGCCACACAACTAACTGGTGTGACAACTGGGGCTGGAATCAAGGTCCTTGAATGTCAATCGAATTGATTTACATTTATTTATTTATTTATTTATTTAGTTGCACCCATGGAATATGGAAATTCCCAGGCTAGGGGTTGAATTGGAGCTGCAGCTGCTGGTCTATGCCAGAGCTATAGCAACATCAGATCTAAGCTGCCTCTGTGATCCTTAACAGATGCAGATTCTTAACCCACTGAGTGAGACCAGGGGTCGAACCTGCATCTTCACAGACACTATATTGGGTTCTAAAAATACTTAGCCACAAGGGGAACTCCTTCATTTACCTTTATGCCATATTTTCTTGCTTCATTTCATTGCTTCTGTTCTAGATTTCATTTTGAAAGTATGATATATTAGCATATTAAAGTCTGATTCTATTTATAGCAATTCAGTATAACTTTGCAACAATTTTTTCTTTTTTTTTTGCTTTTTAGGACTGCACCTACGGTATATGCAAGTTTCCAGGTTAGGGGTCCAGCTGGACCTACAGCTGCTGGCCTCAGCAATGCCAGATCTGAGCTGCCTCTGTAACCTACACCACAGCTCATGGCAACACTGGATTCTTAACCCATTGAGCAAAGTCAGGGATCGAACCCACATCCTCATGGGTCCTAATCAGTTTCATTAACTGCTGAGCCACGAAGGGAATTCCACAATAAATAATTTTTGAATATTACACTTTTTTCAAGAATGTAGGAGGCAAAAAATTTACTGAATTTGATCTTGGCCTAATCACCAGAGAGTTGTGTTAAAATTGTGGTGTGTAGGTGGCAAGCATGTAGACCTCAGATACCAGGTAAAGCACGGTAATTCCTAAGGTTATGTATGAGAGTTAAGGGACCCTGTCTAGTGAATTAGAACTTCTGTTGGTTTAAGGGCTGTAAAGATGCTGCATGGGAAAGTTTCATACATTATTTCAAGACTAAAAGGGAGTCAGAATTTAGAATTTTTTTCCCTTAGGGTTAGTTTGGGTGTTTTAGCTATGACAGAGAAATATCTGATTCGGGATAATCGTCTAAGGGTCTGTAAGTTCTAAAGGAGGAGTATATAATTTGAGAGATCTAGTTAGTTTTCAAGGTAGTACCAAGAAGCTGATTATTAGAAGAGGCCACTTCCATAGAATTTTAAGTCACTGCAAATTGCATTAATCTTCTCATGCAGGCATATGTGGAAAAGAGAGAGTTCACCTCAACTGGTTTATAAATCCACAATACTGGGTAAAGAGGTATAGAATATATATATACACACATATACACACACATATACATGTATATATAATATATAGGATATATAATATATATATCACATGATATATAGAATCTTATAGAATATATAGAAATACACATACCTGATATATAACATAAGTTATATATATTATATTTAATATATATGTTATATATTATATTATATAACATATATATTAGTAATAAGGAAGATTCTTTGGAAAATAACTAAAAAAGTACCAAAAGTGCCAAGGAGACACTTTGTCTTATAAGTTTTTCTTTGAGAAGATTCTCTTCTTTTGGGAAACAGGGAACTTCAGATGAATGACGAGTTTTGCCTTATGTATGACACAGATCAAAGGGGATGCTATAAAACTGAGTGTTGAAAAGCTGATGAGATTTGAACACCTGCAGAGTTGGGTATCTGAGGTGGATCCTGGGACCAATCCCCTGCGGGTACCAAGGGATTACTATGTTTCAATGTGATAATTTGTGTTATTGGTCACAACTTGCTACTCACTTAGTAGTATCATGCATCTACACCCTTGCCATGGTTTCATTATAGGTAGGGTATATTTCTTGCCTCACTGATGGTCAGCTAGGTCATATGACCTATTTTGGCCAATGGAATATTAGCAGATGTGATGTAAGCAGGTGCATGGTATGTATCTGCATGGTGGGACTTGCCCTCTTGTGCTCCTGCCATGGCCTTGGGAAGAGCTTCTCATAGGTAAGCGCCACTGCTTCCAACTGATTCTCACAGTAAACATATGTGGAGATGATCTTGAAGCAGAGCTTCCCACCCGTGACCAGAAAAGATGCATCATCACAAAGATCTTGTAGACATGTGAGGAACAAAAGTTCATTGTTGTACTCTGATGAGATTTGTGAGACTGCTATATACAAGAGCTGACAGACTCTATCATTCAGAAATCAGTAAAGGACAATCTCATCTGGAACATAACATTTTCTTCCAGAGCAGTGACACTCTATATTTCATGTTATAAAATGTTGTTTAACTTATCATTATAATGTGAGTACACACTTAAGTACTTTTTGAATTATATTTTTTCATGGATTTCATCATGTAGACATGTCATCTAAAGCTTTTTTCATACTGTTGAAAATTAAAATTGTGTCAAGAATCCCAATGTTTTATTACTATAAGTAATGCTATAATTACCATTTTGTGTTAAAATTTCTGTCTAGATTTCTGATTATTTCCTGAGATGAGAGTCATATTTCACTTCCATTATTTTCTCAACTGAAAATATTTCCAATTTCCCCCATGATTTCTTCTCCCTCGACCCATTTATTATTTAGAAATATAATGTCTAATCATTCTTTTCTCAGTTTTTTTTTTTATTGTTAAATTGACAGATGGTTCAGAGCTCCAGTCCTCTTATCTTCTCTTTGTTCTTTGAGCATCCTAACTTGGATAATTCTAAATTCAACAACTCCATACACTTTTTACTCTTCAGCTTTTCCTGCACCTATTGAGATGGTCATATGCTTTTTATCTTTAATTCTATTAATATGGATATAACATTTATTAATTTCTGTGTGCTAAACCATATACAAAGTGATGAAACCTGTTTAATCATGATGTAGAATTCTTTTAATGTGCTTTTGAATTTAGTTTGCTGGAATTTTGTTGGTAATTTCTGCATTTATATTCACGAGGGATATTGGCATGTAATTTCTTTTTGTAGCATCTTTATCTGAATTTGGTATCAGGGTAACACTGGCCTTATAAAGTGAGTTTGAGAGTATTTCCTCCTCTTCAATTTTTGGAAGAGTTTAAGAGGTTTGGAGTTAAGCTTTTTAAAAATGTTTGGTAGGAGTTCCTGTCGTGGCACAGCAGAAATGAATCCAACTAGGAACCATGAAGTTGCGGGTTCGATCCCTGACCTTGCACAGTGGGTTAAGGATCCAGCGTTGCTGTGAGCTGTGGTGTAGGTCGCAGATGTGGCTCGGATCTGGTGTTGGTGTGGCTGTGGTGTAGGCCAGCAGCAACAGCTCTGATTAGACCCGTATCCTGGGAACCTCCATATGCTGCAGGTGCAGTCCTAAAAAGACAAAAGTCAAAAAAAAAATAAAGTTTGGTAGAACCCACCAGAGAAACCATCTGATCCTGGATTTTGCTTTGTTAGGAGATTTTTGATTACTGATACATTCTTCATACTAAGTATTGATCTGTTCAGGTTTTCTATTTCTTCATGATTTATTCTTGGTAAGTTGCATATTTCTATGAATTTATTCATTTCTTTTAGGTTATCCAATTTGTGGCATATTATTGTTACAGTATATAATCTTTTGTATTTATGTGTTATCAGTTGTAATGTCTCTTTTTTCCATTTCTGATTTTATCTTTTTAAAAACTAGATCTTGGTTTTGCTGATCTTTACTATTGACTTTTTAGTTTACATTTCATTTATTTCTGCTCTGCTCTTTATTATTTCTTTCCTTCTGATAACTCTGGACTTGATTGCTCTTCTTTTTCTAGTTCCTTGTGGTATAAAGTTAGATTGTTTAATTTTACATCTTTTTTTCTTAAGGTAAGTGTTTATCACTATAAATTACCCTCATAAGTCCATAAGTTTTGGTATTTTGTGTTTCCACTTTGTTTCAAGATTTGAAAAAAATTCTTCTTTGATCCATTGGTTTTTCAGGAGTGTGTTGTTTAATTTCCATGTTTTTGTGAGTTTTCCAGATTTCCGCTGGGTATTGATTTCCAGTTTCACATCAGTGTGGATGGAAAAGATGCCTGACACAATTTCAGTCTTTTTAAATCTAATACTTGTTTATGACTTATTATATTATATATCCTAGAAAATGCTCTACATGAACCTGAGAATGTGTATTTTGCTGCTGTGGGATGGCATATTCTGTATATGTCTATTAGGTCAATTTGGTCTAAAGCATAATTCAAGTTTAACATTTTTTATTGATTTTCTGTTTGGACGATATATTCATCATTGGAAGTACGGTACAATATTCCTGTATTCTTTTTGTGTTGCTGTAAACAACTCCCTTCAGATCTGTTAGTATTTTATTAATATATTCAAGTGCTCCAATGTTTAATACCAACACCTTATGATTAATATATCCTCTTGATGAACTGGCCCCTTCCCATCATATAATGGCCCTTTCTTTGTACCTTGTGACCATTTTTAACTTAAAGTCTATCTTACTGGATAAAAGTATAGCTACTCTTGCTTTCTTTTGATTTCCATTTGCATGAAATATCCTTTCCCATCCTTTCACTTTGAGCCCATATGTGTCCTTAAAGCTGAAGTAAGTCTCTTGCAGGGTTTTGTTTTTGTATGCATCTAGCCACTCTATGCCTTTTGACTGTGGAATTTATCTTACTTAAATTAAGAGTAATTATTTTTTAAATTCCTTAATGACTTTTATTACAATTATAGGTGTACAAAAATAATCACCACCAAATAAATTAAGAGTAATTATTGATAGATTAGAACTCACTAATGCAATTTTATTGTTTTACGGTTATTTCGTAGTTCTTTTGTTCCTTTCCCTCTCTCTTGCTACATTCCCTTTTGAGTAATTTTCTGCAGTGGTATGCTTTGATTTCCTTCTCTTTATTTTTTATGTATCTTCTAGATTTTTGCTTTGTGGCTACCAAGAGTCCTGCATAAAATATTTTATAGATAAACACATTTTATACTGATAGCAACTTAAGTTCAATTATGTACAAAAACTCTACCCTTTTATATGTTTCTGATGCCACAACTTATTTCTTTTTATATCATGTATCCATTAACAAATTATCGTGGCTACAGTTATTTTAATAATTTTGTCCTTTAACATTTATACTAAAGTTAAGTGGTTAAGACATCACCATATTACAGTAGGAGAGCTTACTGTCTGTCTATCTGCCTATCTATCTATATCTATCTCTGTTTGTTTACATTTGTGTGACTTATGTTTGTTGAAAGAAATAAATGAAATGGAGAGGGAATGGAAATTACAGTTATCCAGGACATATTTATGTGACAGGCATTGTTATATGCTTAAACTGGGTGATGCAATCAATGTCATTGGATGTGGCGGTAAAGAGGCAACAAAAGCAAAAACAGACAAATGGGGCTACATCAAACTCAAAAACTTTTGTGAACCAAAGGACACAATCAGTAGAGTGAAAAAATAAAATACAGAATGGGAGAAAATATTTGCAAATTATACATCTGATAAGGAGTTAATATCTGGATTATATAAATCCTACTATTCAACAACAACAAAACAAATAGCTTGATTTAAAAATGGGCAAAGGATTGAGCTACAGACTGAATGTTTGTATGCCTGCAAAATTCATGCTAAAATCAAATCCTCACTGTAATGGTATTTGGAGGTGGAGGCCTTTGGAGGTGATTAAATCATGAAAGCAGAGCTCTCACAAATGGGCTTGTTGCTCCCTTGTCCCTTTCACCATGAGAGGTTATAGTGAGAAGACAGTTATCTCACACTCATTAGGATGGCTTTCTATTAGAAAAAAATCCCAGAAAACTGTAAGTATTGGTGAAGACATGAAAAATTGAAACACCCGTGCATTATTGGTGGGTTTGTAAAACAGTGTAACTCCTATTGAAAGCAGTATGGAAGTTCTTCAAACAGTTAAAAATAGAACTACCATATGATCCAGTATCTACTTCTACCATATATCTAAAAGAATTAAAAGTAGACTCTCAAAGAGATTTCGCTGTATACCCATGTTCATGCAGCACTATTTACAATAGTCAAGAGGTGAGAAGAACCCATGTGTCCATTGACAATGAATGAATAAACAAAATTTGGAATATACATACAAAGAAATTGTCATTCATCCTTAAAAAGTAAGGAAATCACTTGCTATGACATAGATGAACTTTGAGGACATTATGTTAAATGAAATAAGCCAGTCACAAAAGATCATATACTGCATGATCCCACTTATATAAGCTATTTGAAATAGTCAAATTCATAGGAACTGAAGTAGAATGGTGGTTACCAGTGGATGGAGGGAGGAAGAAGAGGGGAGTTATGTAACTGGAGTAGTTTCAGACTCGCAAGATGAAAAATTTCCAGAGATCTTTTTTATAACATTGTACACATAATTAACACTCCTAAACTATGCACGTAAAATAACTAAGACAGTAAATTTTAGTTATGTACTTTTTTACCACAATAAAAGTACATAAAAACAAAATTAATACAGTGTTAAATAAAATATGGTCCTATCTGTTTCCTTGACATATTACTTTCATAACCTTGGAAGGCCTGATTAAGATTCAGAATCCTGAAAAGCTTGAAAGTTTCATGATAAAAGGTAGTAACACAGGGACAGAGCCACTCTGTGCCTGGGAGAGCCAGGTGCCTGCCCACAGGTCACAGCTTACTCCCTCTGCTTCCCGTTCTCTCTCTCTTTACAATGTGAGGAACCACACATGCACAGCATAAACACCTCAGTCCACTTGCCCAGGTGCTATCTACATCCTTTGCTTCTGGCTGACCACCCCTTGGAGAGAACAGACCAACAGTGTTGTGGGCTGTAAGAAGGACAGACCCAGAAATGTGGCTTGCATAGGCCCTGGAAGCTGAAGAGTCATGCTCTAGGTCAAAACCTTTGTATGATCTTTCATGCCTGATCACAGGCAATTAGAAAGGCTTTTCCTAGCAGGCTGCACAGGGGAGAGCTCCAGCTCCTCTAGCCTTCCATGTGGAGAAAAGAAATTATCCAACTCCAGCCCACCCTAGTTCTCCTGTCCAGGCTCATCTGTGTTCAGTGGTGAATTCTGTCAAGTAGCTGATAAAGAAATTATGCCAATTCTCCATAATTTCTCTCATAAGATGGAGGCAGAATAATTACTTCCCAGCACATTCTGTGAGACCGGAATCATCCTAATACTAAAACAAAGGTAGCACAAGAAAAACAAATAAAAACTATAGACTAATGTCTCTTATGCAAAAATCCTCAACAAAATATTAGCAAAGTCCCACAAGATACAAAAAGAACTATACATCATGACTATGTGGTATTTTTTCCAGTTTTATGCAAGGCTGGTTCAACATTCAAAAGTCAAGTAATGTAGTTCATCACATAAGTAGGCTAAAGAAGAAAAATCATATGATCACATCAGTGGATGCAGGAAAAGCATTTGATAAAGTCCAAAACTCATTTATTTTGAAAACATCTCAGTACATGAAAAAATGTTCAATATTGCTGATTATTGGAGAAATGCAAATCAAAACTATAATGAGGTACTGCCTCACATCTGTCAGAATGGCCATCATTAATAAGTCCACAAATAGGAGTTCCTGGCATGGCTCAGTGGTTAACGAATCCAACTAGGAACCATGAGGCTGCAGGTTCGATCCCTGGCCTCACTCAGTGGGCTGAGGATCCGGTGTTGCTGTGAGCTGTTGTGTAGGCTGCAGATGCAGCTCGGATCCCGCGTTGCTGTAGTTGTGGTGTAGGCCAGCAGCTATAGCTCCCATTGGACCCCTAGCCTGGGAACCTACCTATGCTGCAGGTGTGACCTGAGAAAAAGGCAAAAAGACCACAAAAAAAAAAAAGGTCCACAAATAACAAATGCTGGAGAGGGTGTGGAGAAAGGGAACCCTTCTGCACTGTTGGTGGGAATGTAAATTGGTACAACCACTATGGAAAACAGTATGGAGGTACCTCAGAAAACTAATAATAGAACTACCTACCATATGACCCAGCAATCCCACTATTGGGCATATATCTGGACAAAACTTTCTTTGAAAAAGACACATGCACTCGCATGTTCATTGCAGCACTATTCACAATAGCCAAGACATGGAAACAATCCAAATGTCCATCAACAAATGAATGGATTAAGAAGATGTGGTATATATACACAATGGAATACTACTCAGTCATAAAAAAGAACAAAATAATGCCATTTGCAGCAACATAGATGGAACCACAGAGTCTCATAGTAAGTGAAGTAAGTCAGAAAGAGAAAGACAAATACCATATGATATCACTTATATCTGGAATCTAATATATGGCACAAACGAACCTTTCCTCAGGAAAGAAACTCTTGGACTTGGAGAGCAGACCTGTGGTTGCCAAGGGGCAGGGGGAAGGAGTGGGATGGACTGAGAATCTAGGGTTAATAGATGCAAACTATTGCATTCAGAGTGGATAAACAATGAGATCTTGCTGTATAGCACTGGGAACTATATCTAGTCACTTATGATGGAGGATGATGGAGGATAATGTGAGAAAAAGAATGTGTGTGTGTGTGTGTGTGTATGTGTGTGTGTGTGTGTATGTGTGTGTGTGTATACACATATGTATACATTATATATTCATATATATGTACGTATGTGTATACATATACACACATATATATGCATGTGATTTGGTCATTTTGCTGTACAGTAGAAAATTGACAGAACACTGTCAACCAACTATAACGGAAAAAATAAAAATCATAAAAAAATCTCAGTAAACTAAAACTAGAGAGGAACTTTATTTAAAAAAGAACATCTACACAAAACCTAAGGCTAACATCATATTTAATGATGAGACACCTGAAGCTTTCCCACTAAGATTAGGAACAAGGCAAGGATATCCCTTTCATGACTGCTTTTCAATATTATACTGGTCCTAGCTAATGAAGCAGGACAATAAAAGGAAATAAAAATTATAAAGCTTGGGAAGGAAGAAATAAAACGGTCTCTGTTAACAGATGGTATAAGTCTATGCACAAAACCTGAAAGAATCAACAAGAAAATTCCTGGGACTAATAAGTGATTATAGCAAGGTTGAAGGATATAAGGTTAATATACAAAAGTCAATCACTTTCCTATATCAGCAAATACAAAGCAGAATTTGAAATTATAAATTCAACCCCACTGGAGTTCCCATTGTGGTGCAGCAGAAATGAATCTGACTAGGAACAATGAGGTTGCAGGTTCGATCCCTGGCCTCTCTCAGTGGGTTGAGGATCCGGCATTGCCGTGAGCTGTGGTGTAGGTCGCAGACGCAGTTCGGATCTGGAGTTGATGTGGCTGTGGCGTAGGTTGGCAGCTACGGCTCTGATTAGACCCCTAGCCTGGGAACCTCCATATGCCATGGGTGCAGCCCTAAAAAAAAGACAAAAGAAAAAAAATACAATCCCATTTACATTAGCACCCTCAAAATGAAATACCCAAGTATAAATCTAAAGAAATATATACAAGACGTATATGAGGAAAACTAAAACTGAATGGAGCTGTTCCATGTTTATGACCAGAAGAGTCAATACTGTCAAGATTTCAGTTCTTTTGAACTTAATATATGGATTTAATATAATTTCAAAAAAAACCCCAGTGGATATTTTCTGGATATTGACAAACTGTTCTAAAATTTATGTGGAGAGGCAAAAGACTCAGAATAGTAGAAGTGGCTGAACAGCTGAAGATGTAGAACTGAACTGGAAGTTGGAGAACTGACACTACTATGACTTACTAAAAAGCCATAGTAATTAAAACAGGATAGTAATGGTAAACAGATAAACAAATAGATCAACAGACACAGAATAGAGATCCGAGAAAGAGACCCACATGTATACAGCCAGCTGACCTTTGACAAAATGGCAAAAATCAATTGAGCAAAGATGGTGTTATCAAAAAATGGTGCTGGATATGAACAGGCAAAAAAAAAAAAAAAAAAAAGTGAATGAGGCTAGAGCTTACACAGCTCATAAAAATTAACTTAAAATATATCAGAGATTTAGATGTAAAATGCAAACTGTAAACCCCTAGAAGATAACAAGACAAAATCTAGATGACCTTGGGCATGGCAATGCTTTTTTTTTTTTGGTCATTTTAGGGCTGCGCCTGCGACATATGGAGATTCCCAGACTAGGGGTCTAATCAGAGCTGTAGCTGCTGGTCTGTGCCACAGCCACAGCAACACAGGATCCAGGCCATGCCTGCAGCCTACGCTACAGCTCACAGCAACGCTGAATCCTTAACCCACTGAGCAAGGCCAGGGATCAAACCCGCAAACTCATGGTTCCTAGTCAGATTCATTAAGCGCTGCACCACAATGGGAACTCCATGGCGGTGACTTTTTAAGTAGAACACCAAAAGTACAATTTATGAAAGAAAGTTGATAAGCTGGACTTCATTAAAATTAAAACAAAATTCTACTTTGTGGAGGGACACTATCAAAAGAGTGAAAAGACAGGCCACAGTCTACAAAAAAATAGGCGCAGAAGACATCTCGGATAAAGGACTATTATCCAAAACATACAAACTCTGGACAGACCTTAAGGATATTGTGCTAAGCAAGGTAAGTCAGCCAGAGAAAGCAAACACTACATGATATGACTTACAGGTTGAGTCTAAATAAGCCAAACTTGTAAAACCAGAGAATAAAATGATGGTTATCAGGGGATGGGTGTTGGGATATAGGAAAGATGTTGTTTCAGGGTAAAAATTAGCAGTAAGTATTAAATAAGTCCTAGAGACCTGATGCACAATATGGTGAATATAGACAACAATGTTGTATTATTATAGACAACAATATTGTATTATTATAGACAACAATATTGTAGAAATGAAGCTTGCTAAGAGATCAGAACTCAATTACTTTAACCAATAAAAAGACTTGATAATTATATAACAGGATAGAGGTGCTAATAATTGTTACAACGGTGATCATATTAAAAATGTTTAAATATATCAAATGAACATGTGTAGACCTTCAATTTACAAGATGTTGTAAGTCAGATATGTTTAAATTCAAAAAATATGGAAAAAAAGGAAAGGAATAACTTGGTTAAAAAAAGGACCTAAGACCTTGCAGTTCCCATCGTGGCTCAGTGGTTAATGAATCCGACCAGGAACCATGAGGTTGCGGGTTTGATCCCTGGCACCACTCAGTGGGTTAAGGATCTGGTGTTGCCGTGAGCTGTAGTGTAGGTTGCAGACGTGGCTCAGATCCCACGTTGCTGTGGCTGTAGTGTAAGCCGATGGCTACAGCTCCAATTGGACTCCTAGTCTAGGAACCTCCATATGCCACGAGTGCAGCCCTAGAAAAGACAAAAAAAAAAAAAAAAAAGGACCTAAGACCTTAACAGACACCTTTCCAAAGAAGATATACAGATCACAAGTAAGTATATGAAAAATTACTCCACAGCAATTGTCACTAGAGACATGCAAATTAAAACAATGAGATACTACCAGACCCATATTAGAATGACCAAAATCAAGAACATTAATAACAACATGTTCTGGTGAGGATTTTCATAGCAACAGAAACATTTACTGCTGGTGGGAATGGAAAAAGGTATAGCCATTTTGGAAGACAGTTTGAAAGCTTCTTATACAACTAAATATACTCTTACCACAGAATCCTGTAATTGCGGTCCTTGGTATTTACCCAAAGGAGTCGAAACCTATGTTCACACAAAAACCAAATGGTGATGACATAATGATGATGGCAATTATTGAGTGGAGGGACTATAAAAAAATTTGTCAGGATAAGGAGATAGTAACAGTATTATAATAAGAGAGAGACTAGAGGGATAAGCCTGGGTAAGAAAAAGATCATTTGCTACTTCCTGTCACTTCTGAATTTATCTCCACTTGTGTATTCTCAAGTGCAAACTACTATTTCTTTGGGTAATACTTCTCTATATAAGAGGAATGAACAGCTCTCTTAAACTCATTGCTATGAATTTTAAATTTATATTATAGTCAAAATAGATACAGCTTTACCAGAAGGCAAAGGATAAACCAACCAAATGGACAACTGATCACAAAAGGAAAAAAAAGAAACCATGACTTTGATTCAGCAAGATTCAAGCAGAATAAGACATTAGAGATGTGAGATGGAGAAAGAGAAGAAAAAATGAGTAAATACATTCTATCTGTCATGTTGAGAAGTGGTTGTTCTCTCTTCATGTGTAGGTAAATTTTTAGGGGGCTCCTCCCCTATATTTACATCCCACTTTTCAACCTGAGAAAGAGTAATGACATTTACACCCAATGAGTATTCTCCTCAGAGTTTTCTGCATGGCAGCTTTTACTTTCTTATTCCTCAGGCTGTAGATTAAGGGGTTCAGCATGGGGATGACTGTGGTGTAGAACACGGAGGCCACGTTCTCCTGGGCCAGGGAACTGGCCGTGGAGGGTTTCAAGTACATGAATGTGGCAGATCCACAAAATAATCCCACAGCTGCAAGATGGGAGCCACAGGTGTTGAAGGCTTTGTACCTTCCCTCTATGGTTCTGATGCGGAGGATGCTGGACAGGATAAAGCTGTAGGAAACGAAGACGGTTAAGCTGGTGACTATGAGGTTAAATCCAGCCAAAAAGAAAGTTGTCATCTCAACATCATGGGGGCTAGAGCAGGACAGTTTCATGAGGGGGAGGATGTCACAGAAGTAATGACTGATGAGGAGCTCACAATAGGACAGTTTCAACATGAGGCCTATCTCTACGGTTGAGTCAATGAGCCCCACAGCATAGACCATGACCACCAGCAGGCAGCAGACTTGATGAGACATGATGATGTTGTAAAACAAAGGTCTGCAGATGGCGACATAGCGGTCATAGGCCATCACTGTCAGCATGTAACACTCAGCAACGACAAACACAATGAAGAGATAGAGCTGGCACATGCACCCTGCATAGGAGATGGTGTTCTTCTCTGACACAAAGTTCACCAGCATCTTCCGGGTAATGACTGAGGAGTAGCAGAGATCCACGAGTGACAGATTGCTGAGGAAGTAGTACATGGGGGTGTGAAGCTGAGCACTCAGACAAATCAGTGTGATCACGCCCAGGTTCCCTAGCATGGTGACGGTGTAGATCCCAAGAAAGAGAAGGAAGAGGGGGAGCTGGAGCTCTGACCGATTGGTTAAACCTCCAAGAATGAACTCTGTCACTGTAGAGTGATTTTCTGCAGCCATTCTCTCTGGCTGGGGGCTCTGTGGAGAGAAGAAAGAAGAGCCTATGAAAGGCTAAATACAGTTGGCTCTTGGTATCAATGGGTTTCACATCCCAGGATTCAACCAACTGTGGATTGAGGACACAGAGAGTTGACTGTTTTCATTGTACTATGTCATTTTACATACAGCACTTGAGCATTGGCATAGCAGCCCCTGTAGGTACTGAGAAATGACTGTGTAGGTGCCTTTCTGGTGAGACTAGGTATCCGATTCTTTTCCTGAGTGAGTGATCTTGAACTCACTTTTTCCTGTTTGTCTCTTCATTCTTTTTAATGCTTTCTAGGATACAGACAATTTTGGCATGGTTTGTAGAATATGAAGGTGGAGAAAAAAGGGTCACCTCTGAGGCTTTTACCACGCTCATGATTCTCAGATAACCTACTACAAGTGTGTTTTATGTATAGGCTTGGAGTTGAACTTTGTCCCAGAAAGAGAAAGTTCTTGACATCCATGCAATCCCCAATCTTGTTTCCTGAGGTAGGCTTTATTAATATAAACTTCCCTCTTAGAACTACTTTGCTGCATCCTACAGGTTTTGGATCGTGTTTTCATTGCCATTTGTCTCTAGGTATTTTTTTTCCTTTTGTCCTTTCAGGGCTGCACCCGTGGCATATGGAGCTTCCTAGGCTAGGGGTTCAATTGGAGTTCTAGCTGCCGGCCTACGCCAGAGCTACAGCAACACGGGATCCAAGCCGCGTCTGCGACCCACACCACAGCTCAGAGCAACACCAGATCCTTAACCCACTGAGAAAGGCCAGGGATAAAACCTGCAACCTCATGGTTCCTAGTCGGATTCGTTTCTGCTAAGCCACAACGGGAACTCTGCTAGATATTTTTTGATTTCCTCTCTAATTAGATACTCTTTTCTGGTTGTTGACAAGATTCTCAAAGGATTGATATCAAATATAAAAGTAGATTTAGGATTTGATTTGCCATATGCTATATATAAATGAAGTCCCTTTTTGCTTTAAAAGAAAACTAGAAACTAGTTTGAAAGTTTTCAGGTTTATTGATAATCAACTTATTCTCACAAGTCTTATTAAATGCAATGTTGAGCGGATGACTGCTCGTTTGGTTTGACTTTGATGTCACATAGAGGAACTGTTCTATTCCTTGAATTACCCTGTGGTGGATGGAAGGAGTATACTTACTTTTACAATGGGATCGTATATTTAGACATCAGCTCCTTTAGTTTAAGGTAATTTCTCCTTTATATTCAGTGGGCTCTCCAAACTATATCTGTACATCAGATATCTTTCCTAAACACTACACCTAAATAGCCATCTGTTTCTGTCCACCATCGTCCCAGATGCAACATTTCCAAGCAGAAATAATCTCTCTTGACCCAGAGCTGTTTCTTTTGAGTTTCTCATTTTAGTGAGAATATTTCAATCAGAAGATTTTACAACATATTTAGAGTAGTTAAAAGTTAGTGAGTGTCTTTGTCTGTTTTTACCTCTCTAGATGTTTTAGGTATAAGGTTAGGTTGTTTATTTGAGCTTTTTCTTGTTTCCTGAGGTAAGACTGTAGTACTAGAAACTTCTCTCTCAGAACTGCTTTTGCTGTGTTCGTTAGGTTTTGGTTTGTCCTATCTTCATTGTCATTTGTCTCTAAGTATCTTTTGATTTCCCCTTTCCCATTTCTTCAATGATCCATTGGTTATTTAGTAGCATATTGTTTAGCTTCCAAGAGTTTGTGTTTTTTGCTGTTTTTTTTTTTAATTCTAGTTGATGTCTAGTCTTATAGTATTGTGGTCAGAGAAAATGCTTGAAAACAATCTTAATTTTTTATTATTTAGAGAGGTTTGATCTGTGGCCCAAGATGTGCTTTGTCCTTGAGAATATTTCGTGTACACATGTATTTTACTGCTTTGGGATGGAATGTTCTATAAATATCAGTTAAATCCACCTGGTGTAGGGTGTCACATAAGGCCTGTGTTTCCTTGCTGATTTTCTGTCTGGATGATCTGTCCATTGATGTAAGTGGGGTATTAAAGTCCTCACTATTACAATTGACTGTTGCTGTCAGTTTCTCCTTCTATGGCTGTTAGCAGTTGCCTTATATACTGTGGTGCTCCTGTGTTGGGTGCATACATATATATGTACAACTGTTATATTTTCTTCTTAGATTGATCCTTTGATCATTATGTAGTGTCCTTCTTTGTCTCTTGTGACCTTTATTTTAAAGTGATTTTGTCTGATATGAGTATTGCTACTCCTGCTTTTCTGTGATTTCCATTTGCATGTAATACCTTCTTCCATGCCCTCACTTTTAAGGCTGTATGTGTCCTAAGATCTGAAGTGGGTCTCTGATAAACAGCATATATATGGGTCTCGTCTTTGTATCCATTCAGCTAGTCTGTGTCTTTTAGTTGGAGCATTTACTCCATTTATATTCAGTGTAATTATGGGTGATAAGTATGTACTTATTGCCTTTTTCTTAATAGTTTTGGATTGTTATTTTGTGTCTTTCTTCTTCCCTTCCTCTTCTGTTTTCTCTTGTGATTTGCTATCTTTAGTGTTATATTTAGATTGCTTTTTCTTTTTTGTGCATGTCCATTATAGTTTTTTAGTTGGTTGTTCCCAGACCTGTACTCTAAAAACTACAAGATACTAATGAAAGAAATCAAAGCTGAGACAAACAGATGGCAAAGTATACCATGCTCTTGGATTGGAAGAATCAAAATTGTTAAAATGATTATACTACCCAAAGCAATCTACAGATTCAATGGAATCACTATCAAATCACTGTGACATTCTTCACAGGACTAGAACAAAATATTTTCAAATTTGTATGGAAACTCAAAAGACCCCAATGGCCAAAGTGATATTGAAAAAAAAACCACCAAAAAACAGAACCGAAGAAATCAGTCTCCCTGACTTCAGACTATACTACAAAGCTATAGTCATCAAAACCACATGGTACTGACACAAAGACAGAAATATAGATCAGTGGAACAGGATAGGAAGCCCAGAAATAAACCTAAGCACCTACATTCAACTATTCTATGATAAAGGAGGGAAGAATATACAGAGGAGAAAAGAGAGTCTCTTCAATAAGTGGTGTTGGGAAAACTGGACAGCTACATGTAAAAGAATGAAACTAGAACATTCTCTAACATCGTACACAAAATAAACTCAAAATGGATTAAAGACCTAAATGTAAGACAGAATACTATAAAACTTCTAGAGGAAAACATAGGCAAATGCTCTTTGACATAAATCACAGCAGCATCTTGTTTGATACACCTCCTAAAATAATGACAATAAAAATAAAAATAAACCAATGGTACCGAATTAAACTTAAAAAAACTTTTGCATAGCAATGAAAACCATTAGAAAAATGAAAGGAAGACCCACAGAATAGGAGAAAAATCTCTGCAAATGATGCAACAGACAAAGGCCTAATCTCCCAAATATGCAAACAATGCATACAACTCAACAACAAAAACCAAACAACCCAACTGAAAAATGGGCAGAAAACCTAAATAGACATTTCTGCAAAGAAGACATATGGATGGCCAGTAGGCACATGAAACATGCTCAACATCACTAATTATTAGAGAAATGAAAATCAAAACTACAATGGGGGTAGAATGGCCAGTCTACACATAACAAATGCTGGAGAGGATGTGGAGAAAAGGGAACCCTCTTCTACTGTTGGTGGGAATGTGAACTGATACAACTACTATAGGAAATAATTGCAGATTCCTCAGAAAACTAAATATAGAACTACCATATTA
>PVHT020000113.1:8006963-8056323 GCA_004024745.2 Catagonus wagneri
CAACATCACTAATTATTAGAGAAATGAAAATCAAAACTACAATGGGGGTAGAATGGCCAGTCTACACATAACAAATGCTGGAGAGGATGTGGAGAAAAGGGAACCCTCTTCTACTGTTGGTGGGAATGTGAACTGATACAACTACTATAGGAAATAATTGCAGATTCCTCAGAAAACTAAATATAGAACTACCATATTACCCAGCAATCCCACTCCTGGGCATATATTTGGACAAAACATTCATTCAAAAAGATTCATGCACCCCTGTGTTCACTGCAGCACTATTCACGATAGCCAAGACATGGAAACAACCCAAATGTCCATCAGTGGATGAATGGATTAAGAAGATGTGGTACATATATACAGTGGAATATTACTCAGTCAAAAAGAATGAAATAATGGCATTTACAGCAACATGGATGCAACTAGAGATTCTCATACTAAGTGAAGTCAGAAAGACAAAGATAAGTAACATGATTTAACTTTTATGTGGAATCTAAAATATGGGACAAATGAATCTATATACAAAACAGAAACAGACTCATGGACATAGAGAACAGGCTTGTGGTTGCTAAGGAGGAGAGGGGAAGAAATGGGATGGATGGGGAGTTTGGGGTTTGTAGATGCAAACTATTACATTTAGAATGAATAAGCAATGAGGTCCTACTGTATAGCACAGGGAACTACATCCAGTCCTTGGGTTAGACCATAATGGAAGATAAAATGAGAAAAAAAATGTATATATATGTATACTATTATATACGGTCACTATTCTATATAGCATAAATTGACTTAACATTTCAAATCAACTATACTCTAATAAAGATAAATTTAAGAAAGGTAGTGAGTAGGCTTCTACTTTCACCCATGAAGGGTTAACTCATACTGCAATTGTGTTTACACCATGAACAAAAGAAAACCAGACAAGGAATATGAAACAACCATTTCCAGACATGTGACAACATGCAGCCCAAACTAATTCCTGAGAAGAGGGAAAAACATATCATGAGCCCAGTGACTGCACCAGCTTACCTGCCTGTAGGAATTTTCCATGCTACATTCCAAGTGGACAAATCCAGAAAGGATGAATGTTATAAAATATAGTAACAACAGCTAAATAATAAAAAAGCTATAGCTAATAAACTAATAATGGAGATAAAATATAATCACCAAAACAGTCAGTCCAAAAGAAGGCAATGAAAAAGAAAAAGCAGAATAAAGGACTGCTGAATAGAAGTAAAAAACCAATAGCAAGACAGTAGACTTAAACTCAACCATACTGATGACTGATTTAAATAAAATAGTTTAAACAGTCTAATTAAAATGCAGAGATTGTCATATTGGATAAAAGGCATTACCCAAGTATATGCTTTTCTAAGAAATTCAATTTATGTTTTTTATTTTTTTATTTATTTATTTTTTTAGGGATGCACCTGTGGCATATGGAGGTTCCCAGGCTAGGGTTCTAATCGGAGCTGTTGCTGCTGGCCTACACCAGAGCCACAGAAACGCCAGATCCGAGCCGTGTCTGTGACACGGCAACGCTGGATCATTAACCCACTGAGCGATGCCAGGGATCAAACTCGCAATACCATGGTTCCTAGTCGGACTCATTTCTGCTGTGCCATAACGGGAACTCCAGAAATCCACTTTAAATATAAACTCACAAATAGCTAAAGCTATAAGTATGAACAAATATGCTATATGCAAATATCAATCAAAAGAAAGCTGGAGTGACTATATCAGCACTAAGCAAAGTAGATCTCAAAGCAAGGAATATTACTAGAAATAATGATAAATAAATCAGTTCATTAGGGGACACAAGACTCCTAAATGAGTTCACCTATTAGCAAAATACATGAACCAAAACTAACAGAACTGAAAGTAGAATATACAAGTCTACCATTAGTTGAAGATTGCAATACTCTTTTTTTATTAGGTGATAGAACTAGTAGAAGAATTAGAAATGATATAGAAAATACCCACAAGTTGGCATTTTTGGAACACTCCACTCTGAAGCAGCAGAGCACACAGTATTTCAGGTACACATGGAACTATTTTCAAGATAAAATTTGGGCAATAAAACAAACCACCATACCTTAAAAAAGTTGAAATTATATACAGTACGTATCCTTACCAAAATAGATTAAAAACTAAACAATTTATGGAGAGCTACTCAGAGAATCATTAACTACTTGAAAATCAAACAGCATATTTTGAAATAACACGTGGGCCAAAGAAGAAGTCACAAAGTTACAAAATAACTTTTGATCTGGATGAACAAGAAAATATATCAATAAAAACTTTTGGAATGCTGATAAAATGATGCTAATAGGGAAACTTGTCATTGAATGATCTTTTACAACAGAAGGAAATTCTATAATCATTAGCCTAGGTTTCCACCCCTAAACTACAAAATTACAAAAAAGAATCAGAATTAAGGAAATAATATAGATAATCACAGAAATCATGAAATAGGAAACAAATAATAGAAAGAAATCAGTGAAATTAAAACTGGTTTTAAAAATATCAATAAAGCAAAAAATATCTAGCCAGAGGGGGGAGATGGGACAGAGACCAAGAGACAGAGAAACAGAGAATGAATTATGTAACATATAAAAAGCAGAAATGAGATGAGGATGCCACTGGACATCTCAGTGTCAGTACTGGAATCTAGGATAGACGGGATCCAGCAATAGGAGAGGAGCAAACGGGACTCCAGACTGAGTGAGTCCAGAAAGGACAGGGCATATAGGCCTTCAGGAGAGAAATGAAATTGGTCTCAAATGTTTGGACATTTGGAAAATAATATTAGTGGGTACTTGACAGATACC
Source organism: Catagonus wagneri (assembly GCA_004024745.2). Lineage (NCBI taxonomy): Eukaryota > Metazoa > Chordata > Mammalia > Artiodactyla > Tayassuidae > Catagonus > Catagonus wagneri. The sequence continues at coordinate 8,009,798 of PVHT020000113.1, forward strand.
ACAGAATGTGAAAACATAAAGGAGAGTTAGTATTGAGTATTTAAAGGAGAGATACTTAGTATTGAGTAATTATTACAATTCCAGGAAAATTACAAGTAGTACAAATAAGGAAACAATCAAAAGTACAATATTTGTCTCTGCTGTGATGACTCACTGCACAAATAGTTATGATAATGAAGTGTGTTATCATCGTTCCAATCCTGCAGACATTAATTACTAAGAATCATAAACTGTATCATAACTATTCTATGAGAAGAGGGAAGGGAATTGGGGTAGAGGAGTGTTAGGTAAATCTGCATCAATGTTAAGTGGAAGTAATGCATGCAACAAATATTTATTAATAACTACTATGACTTAGGTGCTATTATAGCCCATAAATAGTGTTTAAAATAGTAAAATCCTCAAAGAGCATGAGAAGCACATAACAATGAAACACAGAAACAGGAGTTCCCTTCGTGGCTCAGTGGTTAACGAATCCGACTAAGAACCATGAGGTTGCGGGTTCGATCCCTGACCTTGCTCAGTGGGTTAAGGATCCGGCATTGCCGTGAGCTGTGGTGAAGGTTGCAGACGCGGCTCGGATCCCACGTTGCTGTGGCTGTGGTGAAGGCCAGCAGCCTCAGCTCCTGTTAGACCCCTAGCCTGGGAACCTCCATATGCCGCAGGTGCAGCTCTACAAAGACAAAAAAAAAAAAAAAGAAAAGAAAAAGAAACATAGAAACAAACACGAGGAAAAGATATTTGAAAGTTATTTCCTCTGGGCAGCAGAGAGGGCATGGGAATGCTTGGTGAAGGTAACTGTTACTTTTCATTACTACCTTTTTGGAAGCATGTGAATTTTAAACTATGTACATGTATTATTTTTTAAAAATAAAAATTGATTAAAGTATTGTGCTCCCTTATATTTTTTACTGGTGGCACTAATATAGATATTTTTATAGAACAAATATAATTGTATTTAAATATTATATTTGACATTTAGTGTTGTAGTTAAAGGTATAGACTCAAAAGTCAGACAGAACTGGGTTAAATTCCAACTCTGACTTTTACTATATGATCTTAAGCAAGTTATGTAATCTTTTTACTTCCAAGCATTCTCATCTGTAAGTTGGAAATTATAATATCTAACTCACAATGCATAGTCCCTAGTATATAGGATTGTGTATGATAAGTGGTCAATATCTATTATTATTAATTATAGCATCAGATCATAATACCAAACCATGACCCTATTGTCTTCATAGAGATGAAATGCAGAAATAACAGATATAATTTCCAGGAAGCATGCACTAATATGTATGTAGATGATAGAGATATCCCATCTATGAGATCTAAGCTGAAAAATGTATATTCTTACTATTGTAATTTCCTCTTAAAATAATTTCTAATATTTTTTGTAATCCTTTATTGTATACATATTTCTTTCAGACACTAGTCTCAAGTACTGCTTCTGATATCCTTGGTGGAGAGAGGGAATGTATTTACAGCAAGAATTATTATCCCCATTTTAGTAATAGAAAACTTTAGTGCTGAGATTTTTTTTTTACTCATCTGATAAAGTTTTATTAGAAAACATAGGTATTTAAGACTTGAAATATTAGATAGCAAACATATAAGATTAAGGTCAAACTGCCTTTCCCTTACTTTTCTTTTTTTTTAATTGAAGACTAGCTGACCCACAACATTATGTTAGATGCAGGCTGAGTGCTGAGATTTTAAGACTTCCTTAAAGGTCACAGAACTTACTAGCGGTGACTTGAAACTCAAAACTCACTTTGCTCTCTCTGAATCTGTACTCTTTCCTCTCTGGTTTGTAGGCTTATAAATCTACACAACTATGGTTCTACGGCAATATTGTGGCTGCACAATGTTGAGGTTGACTCTTCATTTCTTAGTATGAGGAGGGGGGCATAGAAAAAAAAAGAGAGAGACTACATTATATTATCGATGGCAAACTCAGTCAAATCCAGCCCACTGCTTGCTTTTGTGATAAACTTTGGTTAGAGCAAAGCCATGTTCATTCCTTTATACTTTGTTAACGCTGCTTTCCTGCTAGAATGCCAGAGTTGGGTAACGGCAATAGAGAGCTTATGGGTGCAGAGCCCAAGATATTTACTTTCTGGTCTTTTCTAGAGACACTCAAAAAACCTTGCTCCAGGAAACTGATACTCTGGTTGCACAACTGACTCGAGGTCACGTGGCTAGTGAAAAGCAGAATTGGGCCCAGAACACAGGATTTGTCACCATCGGTCTGTTTTGTCCTCCACCATACCAGAATGTCTTGCGGTAGCTCATCTTTTTGTGGCATTTTTAAAATTTTTTTGCTTTTTAGGTCTGTACCCACGGCATATGGAAGTTCCCAGGATGGGGATCATTGGAGCTACAGGTGCTGGCCTACACCACAGCCACAGCAACGTGGGACCCAAGCCGCGCCTGTGACCTATTATACAACAGCTCGTGGCAACACCAGATCCCTGATCCACTAAGCAAGGCCAGGGATTGAACCTACATCCTCATGGATATGAGCCGGATTCGTTTCCACTGACTCATGATGGGAACTCCTGTGGCACTTTATTTTTATACTTTAAGTAAATTTAATTTAATACATTAAGACCAAGGAGGTATCTTATTACTATATTTCCAAAAACATTAAAAAAAATTACACAAGTAGTATATCTGTATTGTAGAAAAGTAAACAGACAGGAAAAATAAAATCGTCATATTCTTTTTTTTTTTTTTCCTCATCTAGGGCCGCACCCACGGCATATGGAGGTTCCCAAGCTAGGGGTCTAATCGGAGCTGTAGCCGCCGGCCTTCGCCACAGCCACAGCAACACGGGATCTGACCCGCGTCTGCAACCTACACCACAGCTCACGGCAACGCCGGATCCTTAACCCACTGAGCAAGGCCAGGGATCGAACCCGCAACCTCATGGTTCCTAGTTGGATTCGTTAACCACTGAGCCATGAAGGGAACTCCAAAATCGTCATATTCTAACAACCAAGAATTTAACTGTTATGTGTATTGTATTAGATCCTTTCTCTGCATATATAAATTTACAGATATGGCTACTAATATATATGTATTTTTTTTAAAACTCAAAGTGAGCATACTATAAATGTTAGTTTGCAACCTGCTTTTTTGTGGTGCATTAAAAGAAATTGACTCACTTGCTTAGCAACAAAATATTACTTGTATTCCTTGTGGTACTGGAGAAAAGAAAGTCTGCATTACCATAAACTTTGTACCTTAAATTATTGACAATGAGATATTTACCTTCTTAGTAACTAATAACAGAATTTTCAATTGTATTTCAATTAAAAAAAGAGATAAACAAATTTCATCTAAATAGTGACCACTTACAGGTCTCCTTTCCTCAAATTTGAGTCTCCTAAAATGATAAAGAATGGAAAATCCACAAAAAAATGTATCATTACCAGGAATCAAAGTTCCTTATAAAACAGATCATTGTTACAAAGCAGGGATTTTTGTTCCTGCCTCTTGATGTGAACACCTTTTCTACTGAATAGAACACTGTGGGCAACAGAAATTTAAGTTTTATTACTGTAATCTTCTAGCTAATTTATAAATAATCCCCAAATCCCTTGTTAGCTGCTAAAAATCTTACCACTAGTTTTATCAGGTCACCACCTCAGAATTTCTGCTTATGACAACAGTCAGAATTACAAGGACAACTATACTTTCATTGCAAGTGGGGAAAAAGCACTGAGATAAGGGGGATATAGGATTGAAAATAGTATGTATATAAGGTCTGCTGTACAAATGGGAATCCACAGAAGATGCTTTGCTTTCATTTTACACAATTGCTTTAAAGCTATAATTGAGTACCCGTGTAGAGGAAAACTGGGAAACTATTACCTGGAAATCTTAGTAGGTACTTTGTTTTCGGCGATCAAGACATAAATATCAGCAAGAAGAAAGCTACAAGATTTACATCTATTTCCAGTCAAAGGAGCCAACACAGTCATAGAAATGGGTCACTGAGTTTGAGATGCTGAGTACAATTATATATAAGTAGAATCTCTCCCGGCACGCAGCTGATCAGAGACCAAATCCTCACTGAATGAGCAATTAGTCTGGCACTTATTGTTCTGGCACTTATTCTATGAAAGATGTTTTACCTCCCAAGTTTGTTAATTTTTCTTCTACTGGGAAAGGTACCCTGCAGCCTGGTAAGTCTGATACCTAATGCCAGCACTAAGACATTTTTAGCTTCATCCTCCTCATCACTGTCACTATGAGCATGCTGGTCATTCCCGTGAATACCACCATTACCTTTGCCATTAGTCACTACCATTCTGGTCACTATTCATCATTAGTTTTTCATCTTCATGAACAATGAACCGTATTTATACTCTTCATTATACAAAGGATTTTTAAAGAAAGTATCTTTTTGTACTGGACATTTCTCCAGAAATAAATTCACTGAATTTAGTAAAAAAGAAGCCTCTTTAATTTCAGTTAACTTTTTAAAAACTGAAATAGAACAAACCTTATTTTATTTTTTAAAATTAACTTTATCTAGTTTTATTATTTTTTTTTATTTTCTCAACTTTACCAAGATATGATGGACAAATAAAAATTGTATACATCTAGGTTATGCATGTGATACTTTTAGGTGTACAATGTGATGACTTGATATACTACACATTGCGAAATGATTACCACAATTAGGCAAAAAACATATCCATCACCTCACCTAGTCACCCCTTTTTTTTCTGCTGAGAACACCTAAAATCTATTGTCTTAGCAAACTTTAAGGGTATAGTACAGTATTATTAGCTATATAGGCACCATACTGTACATAAGATCCCAGAACTTATTTATCTTACAACTGAAAATTTATACACTTGACCAATATCTCCCCATTAACCCTGCACTCAAGCCCTGGTAACCACTCTTAGATTTAAAGGTGAATACTTAATGCTACTCATGTCTCTTTAGTAATTTTGGTTACCTGAAGTTGTCTAGTAGATTCCTTATGGAAAGTCATGGCAATGAGATCCCGAGTTTTTATCAGTTAATAGCAATGTTTCTAGTGCTTTTATATTTGAAATTAGATTGGCTATACAACATTAATCATCCTGTTTCACATTTAGTTTTCTGAGTATCTAAAACCTATTACTCTATTTTGTCTATAAAATATGTTAAAATGTGTGATGATAACATGATTTTTCCCCCTTATGGTCTTTTTTCTTATTCTTCTTCTTCTTTTTTTTTTTTTTTTGCCTGGGTGCTTAAGAGCTCTTTTCATTTTCTCTATGGTACAATAATTTTATGGCTTGCTGTTTTTCATTCTAGTCAGTATTCTTTGATATTCTGTGTTTCCTTTCAAAACATACTTCAGTCCTTTACATTTTTTAAGTTAAGGAGAGTTTTTGTGAACTCTAATTTTTAGCATTTGTCTTGTTTCATTGCTTTTGTTAACTTTTGGGGTTTCTGTTCTGTATATACTGGATCATCTTTGTCTAGCTTTGAAGTTAAAATTTTATTTTTAATTCTTTTTTTCTTTTGAACTTAAATTTCTCTCTTTTCTTACATAAGTTTCTATTAAGATATTATCTGTTGTGCTTACTTCCTCTTCTATTACTTCTAGCTCAGTCTTCATTTCAAAAATATTTTTTCTTTAATTTCTAGTTATCTCCTGAGTTCTGTTGCTTAATTTATGAGTTTTAAAATACATTCTGATTTACATTGTTCTTTCATATCTTGCAGTATTTTCTAAATTATTTCAGTGCATTTTGAAATACAAGGTCAGAGTGTTCCTGTATTTTGTAGGCATGTCTTCTGGTCACGCTTTTTTTCCCCCCCTTTTCTTGGGGGTGAGTTGTTTTAATGTTCCCTGTTCTCTCCTCTCCTCCTCCCATTTTTTCTGGGGAAATTTTTCTACCTCACATACATATTTTTCATATAATAGCTTTATATGGGATGTGAAAACCTAGAACCTAGATACGTTTGCTCATTTTAAGTCCTTGTGTTTTGTAGTTAGGATTATCTTCCCAGAAATTTCTTAGCAATGTGGGACTTTTTCTGGAGAAGAGTTCTGGATGATTAGATTTGAGATCCAAAAAGCACAGAACGATGCAGTCCCTTCAGACATTATCCTGGAACTCTTAAATCCATCTGCTGTTGGAGTGAGTTAAACTCCTCCTAGTTTCTGCTGCTAGTTTCAGTCTGGCAATGATAAGCTTTCCTGTTATTTTTAGTCATTCGAGGAAATCTCAGGTTTGTCTGATACCATCTTACTTTTTCAATTTTCTATTGCACAATTATTGATCACATGCATATTTTATAGTTTTTGTTGGTTTATTCTCATCTGCTGGCATTTTGTAACTCACGGAGCTGGTCATTTATTTTTGTTATGTATATTGTCCATGAATTTGTGGTTTCACACTGAATATTTTAAGGGGTATTGGGGGAGAAAAACAGAAGACAAACAGAAACAACATTTCCAGAATTAAATAGGGCATTCTTTTTTTGTATATATTTAGAAGAATATATTCATTTGAAGTATTTTTATTTATTATGTTAAGCAAATTTATTTATTATATTCATATGTTATTAGAGTATGTATATATTCTTACGTATACACATAAGAAAAATATATTCAGAAAATAAATTCTTAAAGAATATATTTAATATTTTGACTATGTTAAATATGTTCTTTAATTAATGGTGGCAATACCTTCTGCTTTGTTTCAGGCATATTTTCTCATGCATATTTTTCCTTGACTTCCATTGGTCTTTATCTCTCTCTCTGTTTCCAATATGTAGCAGTCACTAGAATTCAGTCAAAACCAAACAGATAAAGACTTCCGCATGCAGCTATGAATAATTCACACCAGACTTATTTTCCTACCATAAACTATAAAACTGGAAAAATAGATGTAATTACTCTTTAGTCATCTGACAAGAGGCATCTCTGGACTGCTATTTGTAATGGAAGATAAACAAATCAGGCTAAGTCTCATAACTGCCCGAGTTGTCATTTTGGAGGCTCTGCCCCGACACTACCACTAGAAGGGTGACCCAAGCAGAGCACAAAATTGTCAATGAGTTGTAGAAGCAGAGATCAGAACTCAGGAGGCTCAGAGATCTCAAATTTATGGGGAAGAGGACTTGAATTAGGCAGATGAAGAGCACCAAAAATATGAATACAGTCCCCCTGTTTTTTTTTTTTTTGGCTAAATACTAAACTGCATCTGTGTAGGGTGAAATTCTAGGAGGTTATGTTAATAATAACTACTGCTGGTTTGGAAGCTGAACAATTCCCAGAACTCATGCAAGGCCTGGAGATGTTTGAATTCCCACTATTCAGCTTAGTTACATCTGAAGAAACATCCAGGACATTCAGTACAGGAGCCAGGAAGGTAGTAATTTAGGGATAGGACTAAATTTGCCCAATTCTAAATTAGACCTGCTTTAACAAATCTTAAGAAACAAACTTCAAAGAGATTAAGCTCAGTCACTATACTGTACAGCAGAAATGGACTTGTCACTGTAAACAACTATACCTTAATAAAAATTAATAAAAATATTAAGCTTATATGTATGACTTAACTGCCATAAAAAGCTTTAAGAATTTTAAAGGAGAACAAGAAAATCCAGATACCCAACAATGTTAGAATCACAATGTTTAGAATCCAATAAAAATTAGCAGATATTTCAAAAAGCAGGAAAATGTTAACTCAACCAGGGCAAAATCAGTTAACAGAAATATACAAGAGATAATAAAAATGTTGGAATCAAGAACTTTAAAAAACCATTATACACATGCTCCAAGGTCTTATGGAAAATATGGATATAATAGAGTAAAATTTAAAAAGTGTAGAGTATAAAAGAAAACCAAATAGAACATGTAGAGCTGAAAATGCCTATCTGAAAGAAAAATTACCAGATGATTTTGAGAACAACAGACATTATGGAAGAAATAATCAGAGAACTTGAATATCTAACAAGAGATACTACTTGAAAATGAGCCAGAGAGAGAGAGAGAGAGAGAGAGGAAGAGAGAGCGAGGGAAGGAGAGAGGGAGGAAGAGAGGAAGGATTAAACAAAAACAGAGTCTGAGGTACAATATCAAGTGGTCTAATGCACCTTAACTGGACCCAAAGAGAAAAAAGTGGGATAGATCAGAGAAAATAGTAGAATTAATGATGGCTGAGAATTTCCAATTTTAAAGAAAAAAACAGACCCCATAGGAGTTGAAGGAACTCCAAGCAGAACAAACACAAAGAAAACTACACATTCTAATATTTAGGATAAATGTTCAAAAAAAGTTAAACTATCAGATAATAAAGACAAATTTAAGAGGACTAAAAATGAGCATTATTGCTAACTTCTTGTCATAAACAATGCAAACCAAAGGACAATGGGATAATGTGTTTAAAATACTGAAATGAAAACAGAACCATAATGAGATATAATCTCACACTATTATCTGTTAGCACACTATTATCAAGAAGACAAGATGTAGTAAGTGCTGGCAAGAATGCAGCGAAAAGGGAATCCTTGTACACTGTTGGTGGGACTGAAACTTGTTCAGCCGCTATGGAAAATAATACGGAGTTTTCTCAAACAATTAAACATAGGTCTACCATATGATCTATAGAAATTATGCTGAGTAAAAAAGAAGTCAGATCAAAGCCCACAAAATTTATGATTCACTTCATGAAGTTATAGAAGACAGAAAGCTAACTTAAGTAAAAATCACGTGACCAGTAGCTGTCTCGAGGGGAATGAGATTACCAGGATAAACCAAGGGAAATTTTCTAGAATGAATGAAGTGTTCTACCTTAAGAAAATGTAGTGAGATATGGAGGTGTAACTTTTTTGTTAAAAATTAAACAACTAACCTGCTGTATAGCACTGGAAACTATGTCTGGTCACTTGTAACAGAGCATGATAATGTGAGAAAAAAGAATGTATGCATGTATATGTGACTGGGTCACCTTGTTGTGCAGCAGAAAATTGACAGAACACTGTAAATCAGCTATAATGGAAAAAATAAAAATCATAAAAATTATACAACTAAGATTTGTGTGTTTCAATGTACATAAACTTTACCTCAGAAAGAACTGTAATCATCATCAGCTGAGATCTGGAAGTTTGTGAGCTATAGATGATATAAGATTGTCAAAAATGATACTGTCAAAACTAAAACATATAGGGATTCACTATACTCTTCTGTTTACTTTTCACCCTTTGAAATGCTCCAAAATTAAAAGTTAAACAAAATTAACTCAAAATGGGCCACTGACCTAAATATTAAGGCAAAAATAGTAAAAGTCAAGAAAAAGACATAGAAGAAAAGACATCTTCACTGCCTTGGGCTAGGCAAAAAATTTTAGAACAAACACTAACAATATAAACAGGATTTCATAAAAACTTAAACTCTGCTCTTTGAAAGATACTGCTAAGAAAATGAAAAGTAAGCCACTACTTGGGAGAAAATATTTTCCAAATACCTGACCAAATACTTATAATTAGATTATGCAAATAACATTTACAAATCAATAACAAGAAAACACACTAGCCAGGGAAGAAATATATAGCCTAATAAGAAGATATATAAATGGCTAATCAGACATGAAAAGTGAATCAATGTCATAATAACCAGGGAAATGTAAATAAAATTACAAGATACCATTATATACCAATAGGATGATGAAATTAAAAATCTGACAATATCATGTATTGGTGAGCATCTGGAATTCTCAGTTATTGCTGGTGGGAGTGTACAAGGCACAATCACTTTGGAAAATACTTTGGAAGATTTTAATAGAATAGAAATACACGTTCCATATGATGTAGTGATTCTGCTCCTAGGTATTTACTCAAGTGAAATGGAAGTATACATGTGTAGAAAAACTTGTGCATGAATATTCATGGAAGCTTTACTTATTTTAGTCTCAAATTATAAACAATGTAGGAGTTCCCATCGTGGCACAGCGGTTAACGAATCCGACTAGGAACCATGAAGTTGTGGGTTCGATCCCTGGCCTTGCTCAGTGGGTTAACGATCCAGCGTTGCCATAAGCTTTGGTGTAGGTCGCAGACGCGGCTCGGATCCTGCGTTGATGTGGCTGTGGCGAAGGCTGGCAGCTGTAGCTCCGATTAGACCCCTAGCCTGGGAACCTCCACATGCCGTGGGTGCGGCCCTAAAAAATGACAAAAAGGAAAAAACAAACAAAAAAACAATGTAAATTTCCTTCAACTGGTGAATGAGCAAACAAAATGTGGAATATTCATAAGAATGAATACTTCTCAGCAACAGAAAGTAATGAACTATCAACATGTGCAATAACATGAATTAATCTCAAAACTATGCTGAGTGAAAGAAACTTAACACGAAAGAGTACATACTGTATGACTACATTTTTATAAATGCCAAAACCAGGTAAAAATAATACAGTGACTGAAATCAGAAGTCAGGAGTGTGTGGGGGGGGTGTCATTCATTATACCAGAGAATTTTTGTAGTGAAAATGGCATATATCTTGCCTCTTGGTTGCACAGGCCTTTTATTTTATTTTATTTTTTCAGTTTTTTACAGTCATATCTGTGGAATATGGAAAGTTCCTGGGCTAAAGTTATAATTGGAGCTGCAGCTGCCAGCCTACTCCATAGCCACAGTAACACCAGATCCGAGCTGCATTTGTGACCTATGCCACAGCTTGCGGCAACTGTGGATCTTTAACCCACTGAGCGAGGCCAGGGATGGAACCTGCATCCTCATGGATACCAGCTGAGTTCTTAAAGCACTGAGACACAATGGGAACTTCTGCATGGGCTTACACATTTGTTAAAAATCAATGAACTGGGGTTGTGGTGAGCCTGTTACGTAGGTTGCAGACCCAGCTCAGATTTGGCATTGCTGTGGTATAGGCCTGCAGCTACAGCTCCTATTCGACTCCTAGCCTGGGTGGGAACTTCCATATGCTGCAGGTGCAGCCCTAAAAGACAAACAAAAAAAATCAGTGAAGTACATAAGTGCAGAAGTTGGGTTAATTTTATTGTATGTCAATTATTTCCAATAAAGTATATTAAGTACTCAAATATAACATATGAACAGTCCAGGCTACACTTGCCTTATTTTGACATTTCCTTTAAATTTCCCTCCTTGAAGAAAATTTGCCATTTTTCTCAAATTACCTCTATTCAGATGATTTCCTAATTTATATTGTAATCTCTCATTCCATCTCTGATTTTCAGGTTTCTACCTTCTGTTCTTTGTTGTTTGGAAGTCCTGTCAGCATTTGATGATCTTATTTAAAAATCTAGCTCTTTACCCTTTCCCCTCCTCATTTTCCATTTCTGTCATCCTGCTCCTATTCCCCTGAGCTTGAAAACTTAATGACATCTGATTTGTGCCTCTTCTTCTCTGTTGTTCTCTCTCAAGCCTGTTGTTCAGCATTATTCTCACTAAATCCTGTTTAGTGTTTCATCATAATATCATAATTTGTGGCCCTGTTCTTTTTCTGTTTCCACTGCTTGTGTAAGTTTTAAAATTTATTTCCCTGACTTCTATTCTAAGCCCATTCTGAAACCACTTTCACCCAAGGATATAGTTATTATTATTACTATAAAATAATACATTTTATTTATTTAATAAAATAATGTGACATATAAATTATTTAACATTAAATAACAATAATAACATAATAAAATAACTTCTCTTAGTATCTTCTTTATGCCAGGAGATGCATCATTTACTCATTAAAACAACTCTGAGTTGTATTTATTTCACTAATTTTAAGATAAAAATTTGGAAACTAAGGAACGTTCAACAAATTTCTTAAGATCACATAACTGCTAAGTAGCAGGACCAGAATTTGGGCTGAGCTCCATCAGACTCCCAAGTTCATGTCTGAATATTTCTCATACAACCAGGATACACTTCATAGCGAAAGGGAACTAGTAATTTTTCCGGGATAACAGGTACAAACTGGGACTGTCCTAGAAAACCAGGATTTAGAATCCGACCATATGAATTCTACCTTCTACTTCCTAACCAATGGTGACACTCAGATAAATAATGGAGAGGTTGAAAGGACATCTTATTTTGGAGAAAGAAAAATGTGCTCATCCTTGTACTCAGTGAGTTGATGACTATAGTATAGCCTCTTGGAGATATCCAGGAAAAGGTTGGAAATATATGAAAGGAACTTAATAGAGAATTGAAAACTAAAGATATAAATTTGAAAGCCATTTATCAGGAGGGACTGCCGAAGTCAACAAATGAGTTCTTTGAAAATTTAAGAAAACAGAAACAGTGTAGAAGGTTAAGAAATAAACCCTGGGAAACATGAAATATGAGGAGACAGAAATAGGAAGAAGAACCTATAAGGGTGATGCCTCTATTAGACTGTAAGCTTCTTCTGGCATGAATTATGTTTTTTTTTATATCCTTGAATCTCACATATTACATTGTCAAATACATTTATTAAAAACTAATTAAAATTATTATACAGATCCATATGACGACTGAAAGATGAATTAAATTCTCTATTTTTTTCTAGGAGCTAATAAAAGCTTTCATATGAAGACCTCTCAGATGCTTTCTTTTCTCTTTGGCCGGGTCAGTGCTTCTTCTTATTGAAGCCTGGAATCCTATGACAGGTAGGGATTGGCTTGGGACCATACTTATACAAACTGATAAACTACCAGAAGCCTGAGAGCTAATGCACACGAATGAGGCATATTTGCAGAGACTTACTGTATGTAAATTGGCACATGTCCCATAATGTTTCATGTATAATTTAAGTTAGAAACAAAGAGAAGAAGGAAGCTGTCTTTTAGAGATTCAAGTTTTGGAAAGATAACAATACTATACAAATAGAAAAGCAAAATAGCCTCCCCCTCCTTCTGCTTGTACTAGAAAAGGGTGTCAGGTAACATGACTTTGGAGAAGCCTCACTTAAGATGCTTTTGGAAATGGGTTGCCACGGCAACTGTCCCTGAAGTAATAAAATCCCCTTGGAGCTTTCTGAGAACCCCTCAATGTCTTCTTTGCACTTGGATCTCAAGAAGAGACTATTTAATCTCGTTTTAATGAATTATTTTTCTCTACTTGTAATTTTGTGCAGTGGGATTGAGAACAAGGATTGGGATTCATTAGAGTTTCTCTGGGATGTGGACAAAAAAACAAACAAAAAAACAAAAAAAAAAACACATTGGAGTTCCCGTCGTGGCTCAGCGGAAACGAATCCGACTAGGAACCATGAGGTTACAGGTTCGATCCCTGGCCTCGCTCAGTGGGTTAAGGATTCGGCGTTGCCGTGAACTGTGGTATAGGTTGCAGACGTGGCTTGGATCCTGCGTTACTGTGGCTATGGCGTAGGCCAGCAGCTGTAGCTCCCATTAGACCCCTAGCCTGGGAACCATCACATGCCGCTGGTGTGGCCCTAAAAGGATAAAAGACAAAAAACAAAAAACAAAACAAAAACAAAACAAAAAGAGTTTCTCTGAATGTGGAAAATCCCAAGTGTATATAAAAAAGATGAGGCGCAGTCATTGCTGAATCATAGCTGAGGGTGAGCAGGTCCTTACTGATGTTATGTGCACAAAAATCATAAAAGTATACAGGCTTGAGTACAGTGTTTTTAGTTAGATTTGCTTAAAGGAAGATAGACTCTGTCTTAGTGTTTAGACTTCATAACTTCTGTAAGAGGACTTCTGCCATTAACCCAGGAACAAAAATCCTTCTAATCCAATTGCATACCGCAGCTCAAATTTCTCCTTATCAAGATTTACTTCTTGGCTGTGATATCTGTCACCCTTAATAGTTGAAAGCCCTGGGTAAGGGGTGTAGAATGCAAGTTGCCACACAAAACTTTTTAGTCTCTATTTGAATGAAATCCCTTCCTGAGAAGAACTGTTTGCCAACGCATGCAACTGACAGCACCCAGGACTGATGTCTAGAGACAAACTGGGTGCCATTAGTAACCTATTTGCATTATATTTAAGGAGCCCAGCAATATCCCTGGCCCCTATGAAGTCTGGAGTTGAATAGAGCCAAGTTTGACTTAAGATTCTAGAACCTTCAAGCTGTGTGCCTCTCACTTTTTAAGCAAAGAGTAACAGGTCTAACCTATTAATAGGTTTTATTAATTAGTGAGGAATTAATGAGGTAAAATTATTTGCTTATTTTTTTGGCTCCTTTGTATGAAGGCCCTGGGTCAGATACAGTGTTTGGTACACAGTAAGTGCTTAATACAAGGTGGCAAGAATTACTTTTCCCATAGTACTTTGCTCTTAAATATGCTTAAAATAAAGATTATCATACTTAGTGAAGTCAAAGACAAGTATCATCTGATATCACTTAGATGTGGAATTTAATAAAAATTATATAAAGGAATTTATTTATTTATAACACAGAAACAAACCCATAAATTTTGAAATCAAATTTATGGTTACCATGGGGAAACCATGGAGGGTGGGCAGAGGGATAAATTATGAGGATGGGAATAATATATACACACTACTATATATAGAACACATACTTAAAAAGGACCTGTATGGCACAGGGAAATCTACTTAATAGTCTGTAACAACCTATATGGGAAAGAAGAATGGCTATATGTATACTTATAACTGATGCACTTTGCTATACACCTGAAACTAATACAACACTGTGAATCAGCCCTACTCCAATAAAATTAAAAAGTAAAACAATTTGGAAGTCAGGCTTCAAAAGACTATAATAAAAATGGAAATAATAATCAATAAATGGGTTTAAAAGTTAAAAGATGTAAACTGTATAAGAATAGGTCATTAAAAACCATGCCAAGCATTACCAAAGATGTAAACCTTCTTCCTTAGGGAAGGTAGTCTCTGGGGCAGTGATCCTGAGGGAGCCTCTCTAGGTAGGGTGCTGAGATCTCTAATCCAGAATAAAACTCGTTAGTTTTCCTGATATCCACTGACATTAGGAAAGGATGCTGTTTCATCCCTGAAAGGTGGACACGAGACTGAGGGCAAAGGCACAGAGATTATGTTCTTTCGATTAGCAAGAGAACAAGGATAAACGAGGTTGTGATCCTTAGCAGAGAAACAGAAGCAGCGGTGTCTGAATTGAGTTGTCATTTTCTTTTCACCGGGGCCATTTGAGTCTCCACTGAAAGAGATGGATGAGAGAGAGTAGAGCAGAGGACTGTGACTCCAAGAAGAAAGAGGGTGAGTGTCTGCCTGACCTGGTCTGTCCTGTGGCTCAAGCTCTGTGAGCCAGACCACCTGGCTTACCCTTCTGCTGCAATTTAGCAGCACTGGGACTTGTGCAGGTCACTGAGGCCCAGTGTCCTCATCTGTCATATGAGGATAATCATGCCACGCCCCATTTATAGCAATGCCTATCCCACAGATATCTCAGTAAATGTTCCTTTTCTTTTTCTTAAAGTTAATTAATATCTTCATATTATGACTCTTACTATCATCACATAATTCCACAGCCATTCCAGCCAAAGACCCTGGGCACACTACTTTGTCTTCCTGCTCTGTCAAGCACTGGCCCCAAGGTAAAAGGTCTAGGAAGGGCTGAATGGCTACCATGTTTCAGGAGTCACTGAAGAGAAGGGTCCCAGGTCTTATATACTTGACTAAGGGCTGTAGAGGGAAAGACATGCACAGAAGGGACCATAAGAAAGGCTGGAAGTCCTTCTTACTCTGGAAGCAAATTTCACCCTCAGGCAGTTACTAGGATGGTTCAAGGCACTTGGGGACCATGAAAAGAGAGACACAGGTATTAAGAAATGCCATCTTCATGAAGTTCAAAAATCTCTCTTTTTAAATGCCATTCCCAGGAAGGGTGTTCTTCCCCCCTCTTTCTCTGAACAGCTCTTCTTTTTTCCATCACAGATACTTCTCGAGGAGAATGGCCGCAGATAACACTTCCTCTGTGACAGAGTTTATCCTTTCAGGCTTAACAAACCAACCAGAACTCCAGATCCTCCTCTTCTTCCTGTTTCTAGGTTTCTACATGGTCACTGTGGCGGGGAATCTGAGTTTGATAACCCTGATTGGACTGAATTCTCATCTTCATATTCCCATGTACTTTTTCCTCTTCAACCTGTCCTTCATAGATTTTAGTTTTTCTACTGCCATCATCCCCAAAATGCTGATGAGTTTTGTATCAAAAAAGAACGTCATTTCCTATGCAGGGTGCATGATTCAGCTCTTTTTCTTTTGTTTTTTTTGTCTTTTGTGAATCCTTCCTTTTGTCAGCGATGGCGTATGACCGCTATGTGGCCATCTGTAAACCACTGGTGTACATGGTCACCATGTCTCCTCAGGTGTGTTTACTCCTTCTGTTGGGTGTCTATGGCATGGGGGTTTTTGGGGCCGTGGCCCATACAGGAAATATAGTGTTTCTGACCTTTTGTGCTGACAACCTTATCAATCACTATATGTGTGATATTCTTCCCCTCCTTGAGCTTTCCTGCAATAGCTCTTACATAAATGTATTAGTGGTCTTTATTGTTGTGACCATTGGCATTGGGGGGCCCATTGGTGCCATTTTTATCTCTTACGGTTTCATTCTTTCCAGCATTTTCCACATTAGCTCCACTGAAGGCAGGTCCAAAGCCTTTAGTACTTGCAGTTCCCACATAATTGCAGTTTCTCTTTTTTTTGGGTCAGGAGCATTTATGTACCTCAAACCACCATCTATTTTACCTCTTGATCAGGGGAAAGTGTCCTCCCTGTTCTATACCATCGTTGTACCCATGTTTAACCCATTAATCTATAGCCTGAGGAATAAGGATGTCATATTTGCCCTAAAGAAAACCTTGCGCAGAATAACCTTCTCTTGAATAAGTATTAGAAATTGAGAAATAAAGAGCTCCCCTCGTGGCGCAGTGGTTAAAGAATCCGACTAGGAACCATGAGGTTGCAGGTTCGATCCCTGACCTTGTTCAGTGGGTTAATGATCCAGCATTGTCATGAGCTGTGGTGTAGGTCTCAGACACGGCTTGGATCTGGCGTGGCTGTGGCACAGGCTGGCGGCTACAGCTCCGATTCGACCCCTAGCCTGGGAACCTCCATAGGCTGTGTTGTGGCCCTAAAATGACAAAAAATGACAAAGAAAAAAAAGAAATTGAGAAATAAGATCCAAGAATTTTTTTATCCAGCACCTTCATATAATGCATTACACTTTAGAGACTCAAGAAATGTTTGTATATTGCCCAAGAACATAAAACTGCTTGGTGTCAGAGATGGGACTGGAAACCCCAGCTTGAATCCCAATCCAGTTTGTTTTTGTTCATGCCATGTTTTCCTGCCTCATGTCTTTCTTGGAAGATTTTACTTCACATGTTTGTTGACCTAGCACATTTAACTTACGAATTTATTCACAGTAATTTCATGCTACTTTTCACAGGATAATTTTAATATACCACATTTTGTAAGAGAGTAGGAGGTGAAAAACTTTGTTGAGTTGGTCTTGGCAAAACGACAAGATCAGTTCTGATGAATTCTGTAGTGTGTAAGTATAAAGTACATTAGGTTTCATATAGTTGCATGTATGGTGACCTATGACTTGATGGGTAGAGCCCTAGGACATAGTTTAGTGAATTACAACGTCTAGGTGAGAGAAATATTATTTTATGGGGTGTAAAGATATGGGGTGGAGGTATCATAGGTTATTTCAACACTAACAGAGACAGAATTTGGGGTTTAATTTCAAGGGTTATCTTGGTTGTGGTCCAAGATAACTGGGAGCAGTTACTGTCTAATATAGAAGTAACTAGCCATATATGGTATTGAGCACTTGGAATGTGATCATTCAGATTGAGAATATTGTAAGGATGCAAACATAAGTGTATCTTTGAAGAATTAATATGAAAACTAATATAAAATATCTATTGAAAAATGTCTATTTAGGTCTTCTGCCCATTTTTCTATTGGGTTGTTTGATTTTTGCTGTTGAGCTGTATGAGCTCTTTGTATATTTTGGAGATTAAGCCCTTACCAGCTGCATTGTTTGCAATTATTTCCTCCCATTCTCTAGGTTGCCTTTTTTTTTTTTCCTTGACTGTGCAAAAGCTTCTAAGTTTGATTAGGTTCCATTGGTTTATTTTTGTTTTTATTTCTATTGTCTTTATTTCTACTGTCTTGACCAAGAAAACATTTGTACAGTTGATGTCAGAGAATGCTTTGCCTATGTTCTCTTCAAAGAGTTTTATGGTGTCCTGTCTTATGTTTAAGTCTTTAAGCCATTTTTGAGTTTATTTTTGTGCATGGTGTGAGGGTGTGTTCTAGATGACCAACAAGCACGTGAAAAAATGCTCAACATCACTAATTATTACAGAAATTCAAATCAAAACGATAATGAGTTACCACCTCACACCAGTCAGAAGGGCTATCAGTAATAAGTCTACATATAACAAATACTGGAGAGGGTGTGGAGAAAATGGAATCCTCCTACACTGTTGGTGGGAATGTAAACTGGTACAATCACTACGGAAAATAGTATGGAGGTACCTCAGAAAACTAAATATAGAACTACGATACGATCCAGCAATCCTACTCCTGGGCATATGTCCAGACAAAACTTTCATTCAAAAAGATACATGCACCTCTATGTTCATAGCAGCACTATTCACTATAGCCAAGACATGTAAACAACCTGCCACCATTAAAAAAAAAAAAACAAAAGATCATGAAGATTAATTTTGAGTTAATTTTTGTCCACAGTGTAAGGTATGAAACAAATTTTTGGGGGCATTTGTGTATTTTTGCACAAAGATATCCAGTGATTGTTCTTTCACCTATGCTAAAAGTCAATTAATTCTACTTGTGTGTGTTTGTTTCTATTCTCTATGTTCTGTGGTTTTCACCTACTCGTTTACCTTGATGTCAGTACACAGTTTTATTGCAGCTTTTTTTTTTTTTTTCTCTTTAGGGCTGTACACAGGCATATGGAAGTTCCCAGGTTAGGGGTCAAATCAGAGCTACAGCTGCCGGCCGACACCCCAGCCATAGCAACACCAGATACGAATCACATCTGCAACCTACACCACAGCTCATGGCAACGCTGGATCTTTAACCCCCTGAGGAGAGGTAACTCCCTGTAGCTTTATAACAATTCCTGAAACCAGTGAGTGTAAGTCTTATAACTCCATTTGTCTTTTTCTAATTTGTTTTGGTCATTTTGGGTTGCATTTCTACATGGATTTTATTTTATTTTTTATTTTTTTGCTTTTTTAGGGCTGCACCCATGGCATATGGAAGTTCCCAGGCTAGGGGTCGAATTGGAGCTACAGCTGCCGGCCTACACCACAGCTCACGGCAATGCTGGATCCTTAACCCACTGAGCTAGGCCAGGATCGAATCCGCAACTTCACAGTTCCTAGTCAGATTCATTTCCGCTGCACCAAGACAGGAACTCCTCCATATGGATTTTAGAATCAGCTTGTAAATTCCTACAAAAGAACCTGCAGCAGTTTTGACTGGGTTTACACTGAATCTGTGGATCTTTTGGGGGAAGAATTGACTTTTATTTCCCCCTCAGCAATAAATGGGAATGTCTACTTTCCTACAAGTCCCTCCAATCCATAGCATATTTTCAAAATTCAGATTTTCAAACCTGATTGATCAGGAGCAGTTTTAAATAGTTATAATTTGCATTTATTTAATAATTAGAAACACTGGAGATGTTTTCAGGTATTTAATGACTATTGGTTTAAATTCTTATATAGACATCTTTTCACATCTTTCCCCCCCTTTTTTTGGGTTTTGTTCTCAGTTTTTAGGAGGACTGAATATCAGCTTTTTTTTTTGTCCTTTTATGCCTGCAACCGTAGCATATGGAGGGTTCCAGGCTAGAGGTCCAATCGGAGCTATAGCCGCCGGCCTACACCACAGCCACAGCAACGCCAGATTCGAGCCACATCTGCGACCCACACTGCAGCTCACGGCAACACCGGATCCTTAACCCACCAAGCGAGGCCAGGGATCGAACCCACAACCTCATGGTTCCTAGTCGGATTCATTTCTGCTGAGCCACGACGGGAACTCCTGAATATTAGCTTTTTGTCTGAGTAAGTTGCATACATTTTCATCCCTAGTGATTTGGCCTTTGACTTTCCTTATTATACAAAAATTTTTAATTAAATGTTTTTACCATTTATTGTTTTCGGTATTTTAATCAGTTAGAAATGGCTTCCTCTGAGGCTATAAAGAGATTCACTCTTTTTTCAAAATGTTTGTATGATTTCATTCTTTTTATATCTGAATGCCTGATCTTTTTAGAAATTGTACCAATGTATGGTGTGAGGAATGGACCCAACTTTATCTTTTTCCATATGGCTATCCAGCTGTTCTATAACCATTTATAAAAAAGTCCTTCTTTTGCCTGCTGACTTGAGCTGTTGCCTTCATTACATACTAAGTTTCATAGGCACTTGAGTTATTTCTGTGTTTTCCATTCTGTTCTATTGGTCTGTAGGTCTATTCATAAGCCAATACCACACTGCTTTAATTATAGAAGCCTCACAATGTTTTCATATCTTGAAGGTAACTTCCCACATATTGTTCTTCTTTTTTTAGGGTTTTCCTGGCTATTCATTTTTAACCATAACATTTATAACTAATCTATCTAGTCCCAGGAAAAAAAAAGTGATGGCATATTTAATATATTTATTGCATCTTAAATTTATAAGTAAACTTAAGGAGAATTGACATTTTTGAATCTTCAGACTTCTCATCATGAAGTATGGTATACCTTCTCATTTTCTTCAGGCTTACTTAAGTAACTTTTAGGAGAGTTTTTGTAATTTTCCTCAATTATGCTTTGTATATTTCTTATTTAGGCTTGGGAATTTTATAGTATTTTAATTTTGTTATTGTAACAAGGGTTCTAACTTTCGTTTTATATTCTGATTATTTATATATGAATTCTATTGAATTATATGTTAATTTATACTTTGTAATATGATTTTTTTTGTAGAAGTTTTCCCATGAATTCTTTCATATTCTCCAAATACGTTAATAAAATCTTCTATAAAAAGAGATAATTTTGCCTGTTTCCTTCTGATTCTTATCCTCTTATTCCTTTCCCACTTCTAGTTGCATTTTCTAATCTCTTTAATACAATGTTAAGTAATGGTGGAGACTGTAGGCATTCTAGTTTTACTCCTAGTTCTTATTAGAAATGCCTCTGGGATTTTCAAATTAAGTGGATGGCTTCTGGTTTGAGTTTTATATATTTTATCATCTTAAAGAAGTATTTATTATTCCCTAATTCAAATACTTTAAAAACATGAAGTGAATGGATACTGAATTTTGTCAACAGCTTTTCATCTTCTCTGGGGATTTTATTCCCTCAATATTTCCCTATTTTTCTTAGATTTTTTTTTTTTTAATGGCCCACAGCATATGGAAGTTCCCAGGTCAGGGATTGAATCTGAGCTGCAGATGTGACCTGTGCCACAGATCCTTTAACCCACTGTGCGGGGCCAGGGATCGAACTCTAGCCACTGCAGTTGTATTCTTAACCCATTGCACCACAGCAGAACTCTTCATTTTTCCTAGATCTTTAATCTTTCCATCTCTGCAGACTCTTCCACTGCTAAACATAAGAAAGTCTGCTTCATCCTTAAAAATTCTCTTTGATACAACATCTCTCTTCTCCCTTTTCTGTCTAACATTAAGAAAAGTGACTGGGGAGTTCCCGTCGTGGCTCAGTGGTTAACGAATCCGACTAGGAACCATGAGGTTGCGGGCTCGATCCCTCGCCTCGCTCAGTGGGTTAAGGATCCGGCGTTGCCGTGAGCTGTGGTGTAGGTTGCAGACACGGCTCGGATCCTGCGTTGCTGTGGCTGTGGCGAAGGCCGGCGGCTACAGCTCCTGTTAGACTCCTAGCCTGGGAACCTCCATATGCCACAGGTGCGGGTCTAGATAAAGGCAAAAAGACAAAAAAAAAAAAGTGATGCATCCTTCTCCAAATTCACAGTCTGAGTGCCATTTCAAAAAATTTATATGTGCAATATCTTGCCCATGTCTCCCTTTGTACCATGGTGTCAGAATGTAACATCTCCCTTTATACCATGGTGTAGTGCATGGGTTCAGATGCAATCCTATTTCAAAATCTGATTTTCCATGCCAGTGAGGACCGCATGTCTGATTTTCAGGGCATGCTTAAGCCGCAGGTTCACTTCCTGCTCCTGCATCTTGATTACTGCCCTGAAATTTAGGCATGAGGCCACTAGGTGGAAAGAGTCACTCTGCCTGACTTCAATTTGAAGATGTTATACTCATCCCAATTTTTCAGTGGGTATGACATTTCAGTTATGCAAGAGGAATAAATTCTGGAGATCAGCTGTACAATACTGCACCTACACTTAATAATACAGTATCACACACTTAAACATTTAAGAAGGGTCTCATGTTAAGTGACCTTACAATAAAATCACACCAAAACAAAAAAGACTTAGAAACAAGAAACATAACAAAAAACCCCATTATATTTCATGTCATGTTTATGAGAAAATACATAGCATCATTTATGAAAGTAAATTCAAGAAAAAAATGCACCATCATTCAATTAACACCATGTTTTAGGAAAACTTTTTACAGTAACTAGGTATAATTTTTCAACTCCTTTTCAAATGCAGAAATGATAGAATTATGGAATAATTACTGAATAAAAGTATGAATCATTCATATAGTGAACTTCTACCTTAGCCAAAATAATAGAGAATATGTACTCAGCTTCTTGGCCTCCAAAAGTGAGGTATCTTTAGAGAAATGTCACCATAGTTATGTGTGATTCTTTCCTGCTGTCTCTACATGGCACATTACTGCTCCCATAGAGTCGATGGTAATATAGCATTTACTGTTCTTTCTCCTTCATGCACAGATTTTTAACCCCTTTTGAGGCAGCTTTCATTGTCATTTGATCACAGAGAGTTTTGGGTAGCTTCAAAGGTTTCTAGACAATTTTACCGAAAAAGGTTAATGTGATGAGGGTCTTTGCCATGTCGAGCCTGTTAGGACCCTGACCAATTACCAGGTCCACAGACTGTGTTTTAAAGTTTGTCACTACTGCAGAGAGCCAGCATAGGGACTTCCACCTAGAGTCAACCTGGCACTCTATCTACGGCTCTGGGAAGTGGGGCTCCTGCTTTTACTCCTCGGATAAGCAGTCCCTGGGGGACTGAAATGCTGTGCAGAAGTCAAAATGGGCTTTGTTTGTGAAAATTCCATTTCCTTATTTCTTTTACAGACACGCCTCACCTGAGGGAAGCTTCTTTGGATTCCAGTTAGATCTAGGTAAATATACTTGTAAAAGAACCCCCCTTTTAAATATCCTGTTATGGCTGTGGGCAGATGTCCTTTCTTCAACTGAAGAGATAATGGGGGGGCCTTGATTTGCAATCATGGTCTTTAGCTTAGAACTGATTTCAGGATAATGCAGGCTTTAAGTTTCCTGTCATCACAGGAAAAGTAAGTATCTATGCTTAGGGCACCCCTCTTCCTATACCATCCAAGCCTCTTTCCTTTGAGGGAGAGCAGAGGCTGTAAGACTCTGCGCTGCTGACACTACGCTGAACAACGTGACATCCCATGTCTCTTCTTGTCATTATTCCTAACATGAAGGCCTGGACACTGAGTGTTTTAGAACTACCTCTTCCCCTAATATGGTTCTGGGATGAGGGGGGTGTGCCGAGGCAATGGAGGCAGAGACCATGCTGTCTCTAGCTCTCTCTTCAGCTCTCATTCCTTACTCAAGATGTGCTTCCTAGGCAACCTGGGAAATTATTGAACCTCTCTGAGATGCTGCATCTCATTATTTGCTGTGAGAACTGGGTTTAACACACCCTGGATTGCTGGCCTCCTTGAGCTGATGACTGTGTTGGGACATTTTTTAAATGGGGCGGGTGGTGTATTCAATTGTAGAAAGAGACAAGAACACAACGTCCTGTGTTAAGACTAATCATTCTCTTGTTACAGCAATAGAAATTCTCACTTCTGAGTCACAGAAATTTTGGCCCTTAACGAGGTTCTTCTCTCCTACCTGCAGAGACAACTTTCCTGAACAGAGTGGCTGTGGGTAATGCCTTAACAGTGACTACTTTTTTACTTGTTTCACAAATGGACTAGAACGCCATCCCACACTCTTCTCCTTACTCTTAGAGCTTGGTCATTTTTATTGGGCTGAATTCTCTCTTCAAAATCCTCATGAGCTTGTCTTAGCTCTCTTGTACAACCCTGTCATTTTACCTTATATGATAACTCTGTATCAGAGGAACATCACCACAGATTTTAGGTGCAAGATTCTGCTCTTTTCTTCTGCCTCTTTGTCATCAGTGATCACTGTCTTAATACTTGTGGGCTGGGGTCACCATGGGGTCTGCTGAAGCTTGGTTTATACTGGGATAGATACTGGTGGTGTTATGCCTCAGCCAGTGGCAATGATCAGCCCATTTGTGGGACCACAACACCATCAATCACTGCATGTGCAGTTAACCTCTTCTCATCTAACTCCTTCATCAGCACGTGTTTCACAAGCTGTTGGATTTTACAGTCATTAGTGGTATGACCGACCATCTTCACTTCTTACATACTCATGCTTTAAAGCAGCCTCCATTTCTTCTCTCTGAGGCAGAACCAAAAGCTGTTTCTTTTTCTTTTTTCCTCTTTTTAGGGCTGCACCTGAGGCATATGGAAGTTCCCTGGGCTGGGATCAAATTGGAGTTGTAGCTGCAGGCCTA
Source organism: Catagonus wagneri (assembly GCA_004024745.2). Taxonomy (NCBI): domain Eukaryota; kingdom Metazoa; phylum Chordata; class Mammalia; order Artiodactyla; family Tayassuidae; genus Catagonus; species Catagonus wagneri. The sequence continues at coordinate 8,034,528 of PVHT020000113.1, forward strand.
TGCCACTGCCACAGCAACACTGGATCCAGGCCATATCTGCAACCTACTCTGCAGCTTTTGGCAATGCCAGATCTTTTAACTCACTGAGCAAGGCCAGGTATGGAACCCTTATCCTTATGGATACTAGTCGGGTTCTTAACCTCCTGAGCCACAGCAGGAACTCCAACTCTTTCTTTCCTTCCTTCTTTCTTTCTTTCCTTTCTCTCTCTCTTTCTTTCCTTTCCCTCCCTTCCTTCCTTTCTTTCCTTCCTTCCTTCTTTCTTTTTTTTTATTGGATCAGGGAAATGCCTGTACCTATTTACCACCTGGGAATGGGTGCTACAAAGGTAGTTCTCAAGTTTAAGCTTGAATCTGAACCACTTGGAGGGTTTTGAGTCACACATTCCAGACTCCATCCATAGGATTTCTGACTCAGTAGGTCAGAAGACTCAGGAATTTTCATTCCTAAGAAGTTCCTAGGTGACGCTGCTGCCACTCAGGGTGACCCACATATTCAGAATCTCTGGGCTACACCGTCATCTTCTATAGCAAAGTAGCAGCCGTGACAAACTATCTACTCAACAGTTAGTTTCCTGAGATGAAAACCCTGAGATCTTTTTTCATTGAGTTGGAGAAATACTGGTTTATCATTTGTGTTTTATTTTTGAACTTCTTCATGATACATACTGAATTCTAGACATTTTCCTTCTAAAAAGTGATGGCTTTTAATTTTTCCTCAAATGGCTTTTTCTCACTCTTCCTTTTGGTTCTATCTCCTCCTGCAGACTTCACTTGGTTTTATTCCCTTCTTTCTTGGATTGCATTCCTCAGAAGATCTTAAGATTCAAGATTTATGTGAAAGTGATTTGTTAGGAAGTATTCCAAGGTGAATCAAGTGCAGAATGAAGAAGGGAGGCTGAGGGAGACTGAGGCAGAGCAGAATATCAAGCAAACTCTGGATGATGGGCAGCTTTGGATCAAATCCTGCATGGAGTCTTTGAAGACATTATGTGACATGTCTCAGAACAGTCCTGAGCAGGGCCAGGCATCTGGAGTATTTACACCCTGGCACATGTCAATCATGGGTTCAGGGGTATTCCAGGGACGTAACCCTCCTGGTTCTCTGGGTGCTCCCGTGCAAGGAAAGCAGCTCTGGCATCCTGAGTGGAGCTCTCTGGCATATAAAAGTAGGTGCTAGCTGCTGGGAGTCTGTGGCAGTGTACTTGAATGCGGTGAGCATCAAAATGAGAACAGGATCTGAAGGGATGTAGGTGGAACACTAACACATTTTGGTACACTTCCCAGTTGGCAGAGGTGTTTCTATATTATTGATGTGCTATTAAGGAGAGAAAAGTTGCATCTGAATTAGCTATTTGTCATTTGTCTCCCTAGCTTTCCTCCTTCTGGAAATTTCTGCTGCTCTTCATCCATGATTATGAACAAAATTCATAATAGGCTGTATCTGTCTTTATCTTATGTTCTATGTGTCCAGTAAAATTTGTTTTTTCTCATTGTACATTAATTATTTCTTTCTATAATGCAGGGAACAAGGTCTGCTTTACTATTAGTGGTATCCTGGCCTCTTTTGTCTGTTTTATTCCCAGATAGTTAGAGCTGGAGCCACTGATTCCTTCCCATTTAATCTGGTATTCCAATTCTGACAAAAGACGAATGGTTCTTCAATAGCCCTCAAACTCCTGGAAAATATTGGCAACTCCTTGCTGCTCCCAACTCTCCTGTCTGATATCCCCCAAGATGCTTTGGAAGTAGATGCTCCAACATTCTATTCTTCCTGACCATTTAGGCTGCATTTCTGCCTATGACGGATATTTTCATTTGTTGCTGCAAGTCCATTCTCTATGTTTAACAACCTTGCTCCTTCCCAGGAGTCTGATTGTAAGCAATGTGGGAAAGGAAGAGAGTAAGGTCAGGGTATTTATTCTCCTGTCCTCCTCTCTGTAGGAAAGCCAGAGGTTGTACCCATCCACCAAGAGTCACTACTCAGGTTAAGTGGCCCGCCCCACTCAGATCAATCTTCTTGACGCTAATTCAGGCCTAGAAGTGGTAATGTACCTCTTTTTACTAGTCCTAGAATACAGCATAGTCTCTTATAAGTTTTCTAGTACTCATACTTGAAACAGTTCCTTTTTCTCTCTGCCTAACCAAATTCATGAGTTTGTTCTTCCCTAGACATCTTGTGTACCCAGAGGGGTTCAGTTTTCTAAAGCCCTCTCTGGACATCTGTGTTCTTGCTTACTCCACCAACCCACAGGACAGAGTCACAGATAAAAGCCGAAGGTCACGACTGACAACTGCACATCTCTCTGCCCCTTTTTCCTCACACAAATAATGGCAGAGTTGAGTGCCCTGTTGCTCCCCTGAATTTAGGGACATTACTGCAAGTAGGAAGTGCTGGGGAATTGTTTCAGAGCAGCGTCCGCCCTTTCTCTTCTTCAAGTTACATATGGTTTGGGAAATTAGGCTCCTCCAACAGCTTCATTTTGTTTATTTATCCAAATTTTATAGGGAATGACTTAGGCTCCCAGAAGCAGAACTGACAACCGATCAAATACAGGTAAACGGCTGGGCTGAGTGGGGAAACAGTCTTTGAGAAATTGTAGTCTTCACATTTTCTAGTTACTTTTTCAAGATGATTTGAAAAATAAATGTTTCAACAGTGAAACAGTTCTGAGCTATATTTATGGAATGCTGGAAGAAGAATTTAACATACAACTATGTGCATATGCGAGATATGTAATTATATGTTTATTCACAAGAGGCAACCTGGTTTGAGCAATTATTCCTCCTCTCTGTAAATGAACCAGTCCTCTCTGGCCAAAAGTGGATGATTCCTCTAAAATGGGTACCTGTCCTTCCGTGCCCTAGGAAAGAATGGGATGAAACTTTTTATCCATAACCTTGTTCTTCTTCTTCTTAAGGGAGAGGGATGACTCATTACTGCTGAAGCTGACAGACTGAAAGGGGAATGAATGGCCCAGTTCCTTTTGGGCTCTATATTTAGGACCAACTTGTGCCCTGGACCAGTATTTTTCTCCTCTTTCATGTGTCCCATCCTCCTTGGTAGGGAAGGCCTGATGCTGTCCATTTTTCCTATGCTTGGGTTCATCAGATGTATCGGGGGAAGGCAGTAAAGGAATTAGAGAAACCCACTGTGGCTTCAGAGCTAAGCTGTAATCTCCAGTTAAATTTATCAGAATTAAAGCTGATCTTTTTGTTCTCCCTTTTGTGAGGCTCCTGTGTCTCACTGCTTGATAAATTCTCCACTGAAAATGCAGAGAGTGGGAGTGGCTACCATCCTTAATGACTACAACAGTCTCCTTTCCCCTCTTTCAGACTCTCAGTGATTCAGCCCACACTGTCACTTACATTTGCCCAAATATGCAAGGCTTTACTGGACTTCCGCTTTTTGTCTTTTTGAGTTGGTCTGCCTGAAATGCCCTCTTTCAACTCTGATGTGAACCTACTTATTGTTCATGACTCACAGCAAATTATCTCTAGTATGTCATTAACCTTATAACACATTTTCTTAGTAACAATATCATAGTAATACATAATGAGACATGGTTTCTGAGTGACAATTTAAAGTAAAATAAGTTGAAGATATTGCCACTAATTTGTCACAAAAGTGAAAGTACACCATATACTGAAACATAATTATTTTACATCAAAAACCAATTCTCTAATTTTGTGAAATGGACAATGAACTACTTTCCGAATTGATTACCAAGGAAACTCAATAGGCAATAAAATGCCATTAGATAGCCCATGAGAAATAGACCTCTATGAATAGATATTTAAAATGGAGCTCATAACACTGACCACTTAAAAACATAAATACTATTTATATGTTAAATAAGCATTTAACTAACAATAAAGTCATTAGCTCTGATACACATTAAAAAGAATGTGGAAATGCAAAGATGGCCTGCATTATTTTATAAATTTGCCTAGAAAATTTCGAAGTAATACATATATTCAATAGATATCTATGTAGTATGTAAGCTATGTTTATATTTATTTTCATTAGAATAGCATAACCTGGTATATTCTTTTAAGAAATAGTTATTGTTATAAGATAAAACGAAATAAATTGTTGCATAGTAATACAATGGAATAATATGCAGAAAAAAAAATCCCAAAGTACTACTACACACAACAACATGGATGCATCTATTCACGGACATAATGATGAGCAAAATCACCCAGAAAACAAAACACATGTATTTCAAGAACAGGCAAAAGCAACTTAGAAAGATAGCAGGCAAAATGTGACTGAAGAGGGGCACAGGGGAACATTACGGATTGTTGAAAATGTTCTGTATTTTTATTTGAGTGGCAATTACAGAGCACCATATGAACTGAAGGTTTCAGCACTTTAGGTACGTTATACACAGTGTAGGGTGAAGATATGCATGCATGTAATAAAAGGATTTTTTTTAAAAGGAATTCTAGGTATGATGGCTCATGATTCTTTTTAAAAAATTTTATTGGTGTATAGCTGACTTCAATGTTGTGTTAATTTTAGGTGTATAGCAAAGTAAATCAGATATATATATCCCTGTACTATACAGTAGGTTCTTGTTAATTATTTTATGTAGTAGTGTGCATATGTTATTCCCCTCCTCTCAGTTCTTCCCCCTTCCCCCTTCCCTCCAGTGGTTTCCCATTGTAATTCTAAGATTGGTTTTGAAAACTGAGTTTATTTCTATTTTATAAATACATTTTTTGGGGGTATCATTTTTATTAGATTCCCTATATAAGTGATATCATATGATATTTGTCTTTCTCTGACTTATTTCACTTAGTATGATAATTTCTAGTTGCATCCACATGCTGCAAGTGGCATTATTTCATTCTTTTTTTATGGCCAAGTAATATTCCATCCAATATATGTACCACAACTTTATCCATCAGTCTTAGTTGATGGACATTTAGGCTGCTTCCATGTCTTGGCTATTGTAAACAGTGCTGCATTGAACATTGACTTGCACGTATTTTTTCAAATTCTAGTTTTTTTTTGATATATGCCCAGGACTGTGTTTGCTGGATCATTTGGTGGTTCTATACTTAGCTTTTTAAGGAAACTCCACGTTGTCCTCTATACTATTTACACCAGCTTTCCTTGACACCAACAGTGTAGGAGGTTCCCTTTTCTCTATACCCTCTCCAGCATTTCCTGTTTGTAGATTTTTCAATGACGGCCATTCTGACTGGTGAGAGATGATACTGGATTGTACTTTTGATTTGCAATTCTCTAATAATTAGTGATGTTAAGCATCTTCACATGCACTTTTGGAAATCTTCTTTGGAGAAATGTCTATTTAGCTCTTCTGCCCATTTTTCTACTGGGTTGTTTATTTTTTTATGTTGAGCTGTAAAAATTGTTTGTATATTTTGGAGATTAATCCCTTGTCAGTTGCTTCATTTGCAAAGATTTTTTTTCCCATTCTGTGGGTTGTCTTTTAATTATTTTTATGGTTACTTTTTGCTGTGCAAAAACCTTTAAGTTTAATTAGGTCCTACTTGTTTATTTTTATTTTCACCAATCTAGGAGGTGGATCAAAGAAGATATTGCTGTGATTTACGTCAGAGTGTTCTATGTTTTCCTCTAGAAGATTTAGAGTTTTCAGTCTTATATTTAGGTCCTTAATCCATTTTGAGTTTACTTTTGTGCATGGTTTTGGAAGAATGTTCTAATTTCATTCTTGTACATGTAGCTATCCTGTTTTTCTAGCACCACTTACTGGAAACACTGTTTCCTCCACTGTATGTTCTTGTCTCCTTTGTCATAGGTTTGTTGGCCATAGGTGTTTGGGTTCATTTCTGTGCTTTCTAGCCTGTTCTACTGACAGAACAGGAGATCTATATTTCCGTTTTTTGATAGTACCATACTGTTTTGATCACTGTAGCTTTGTAGTACAGTAAATCAGACTAAAACTTTATGCCTAGGGAACCATGAGTAGGATGGCAGAAATGAATAAATAAGGAGTAAAGACAATAAGGATCTGGATTTTAGGTTATTTGGAAATTCAATCACACTTTCTTAAATAACTCAATTTTGAGAAAGAAATCACAATGGAAATTTGAACTAAATAAATTTTTCAACTGAATAAAAAATGAAAAAATGCTAAGCATTGTATAGTGTAACTAAGGCAGTTTCTGGAGGAAAATTTATAATTTTATTTTTTTATTTTAATTTTTTGTCTTTCTGTCTTTTTTTTAGGGCTGCACCCCTGGCATATGGAGGTTCCCAGGCTAGGGGTCTAATTGGAGCTGTTGCCACTGGCCCACACCACAGCCACAGCAACGCGGGATCTGCCACCTACACCACAGCTCATGGCAATGCTGGATCCTTAACCCACTGAGTGAGGCCAGGGATTGAACCTGCAACCTCATGGTTTCTAGTTGGATTCGTCAACCACTCAGCCCTGACAGGAACTCCAAAAATTTATAATTTTAAATACCTATGTTAGAGAGGAAAACTTTAAAATCAACAACCAATGTTTCTTACCTTAAAAATCTAGGGACAGAAAAGCAAACTGAACTCAAGAAGAAGGAAAGAAATGATAAAGATAAGAGTGTAAGTTAATGAAATAGAATATCAGTAATTAATAGAGAAAATCAATTAAAACTAGGAACTTTTTCTTTTTAACCTAGGAACTTTTAAGAGAAAGTTGATAAAATTCTAGTTAGGCTTACCAAAAAAGATACAAAACAAAAATTAATAATATCAGGAATGAAAAGGGGGTAATCACTACAGATCCCATGGATATTAAAAGAAAAATAAAGTAGTATTATGAACAACTTTATCTGATAAAGTCAGTAACTTGGAGGAACTGGAAAATTCTTTAAAAGATGCAAATTTGCAAAACTTACAAAAGAAGAAATAGAAATTTGATCAGTCCTAATCTATCAAAGAATATTATGAACAACTTTATCTGATAAAGTCAGTAACTTGGGGAACTGGAAAATTCTTTAAAAGATCCAAATTTGCAAAACTTACAAAAGAAGAAATAGAAGTTTGATTGGTCCTAATCTATTAAAGAAATTGAATTTATTATGAAAATCCTTCTCACAATGGAAATTCCAGGAATACTAGAATACAAGAATTCCAGGAATACAAGAATACCGAATTCTTCCAAACATTTAAGGACAAAATATAGGTTAATAGTGATATGGAAGAAGTAAATTGGAGTGCAAGAGTTCAATTTACTTGCATTCCTTTTTATTTCTTCTTTTTTTCTGGGAGTGCACAGAAAGATTAGTTAATTCTCGCACAAGAAATTCTCTTTTTTTGGCTTCCGTGAATTTCATGCATTCAAGAAATATTTTCTTAACCTTTGGCCATTCTGTCTTTAAATATTTCTGCTTGGAATATTTTATCATTCTTCTGTGACCAGGGTATCCTAATTTGTATTCTGATCCCCTTTTCCCAAGTTCTGTTCCTCCACTGCCAATGTTTAAATTTACTTTTTCTTTTTTGAAGATTTTTGCTGGTATTTTATCATCTAGTCTAAAATCTAGCTCCTTATCCTCTCTGCTACTTACTTATCCATTTCTTCCATCCTGCTCATGGTTCCCTGGGTTCAAACTTTTAGTCAGATTTAATTTGTACTTCTTTCTTCTCCTTCTCTTCCAAACAAAAGATACAAAATCCTGTATTTCCATGATCTTAGCTCTTGATACTGTTTTCATTTTACTATTTGCACTGCTTGTGAAACGTTAACTGATTTTCCTGCTTTCAGTCTCTCCATATTTTAGCTAATCCTATATATCACTGTAACATAAAATATTTTCTTATCCAAAGGAATAGATCTGAATAATAATGATGACAACAACAGCAATAATAATAATTAAAACATAATGCTTTTTGTGTCTTCTCTGTTCTACATAAAGGAAACTACTTGTTATTTCCATTTTAAAATAAGTAATTTGAAGCTTATTCGAGGTTAAACAAAGTTCCAAGGCCACACACCTAGTAAAGTGTAAGAGCCAGGAATTGTAGAGGTTATTTTGATTCCACATACAATTTCTCATTTAATTGGGATATATTTCACAGTAAGAGAGGCTACTAGTATGATTTTCCAGGAACAACAGATGTTGACTAGGACAAACCCAGAATGAACCAGAACTTATAACATCCTACCAATACTATGCTCTATTATCTCTCCAATAAAGAAATGGGAAGGTTGGGCAATCTATTTGGGGGACAAAGACGATGTGTCAATTTTTGTACTTGTTGAGTTCAGGGTGCAACAAACAGCACACTGGAGTATTTGGATAGAGAGGTTGTACACATCAGACAAGGTGTTAACAGAAAGTTGAGAACTAAAAATACAAAATTAGAAACTAAAAATAAAAATGATGTTGTTGGAGTCACAAATGAGCTCACCAAACATTTAAGGAAGAAGAGGTTGATACGGTTGAGAACTGAACCTTGGAAATTTTGAAACATGAAGGGAATAAAGTGACAAAGGGACAGAACAAAAGATACTTCCACAAGACTATAAACCCATTTGGGCGCATGAACCATTTCTTTTGAATCACTTTACCCAGCATTTTAATATGCCAAATATATATACTATAAACCAATTGAACATTAGGTATCATACAGTCTATATGACTTCTGAGAGATGAATTTAATTTTATGCCTGCTTTAATTTAATTCAGAGCCTATCTAAAGTCATATAAAATGAAGGCTTTTTCTGCAGCCATCTTTTCTCTCTACATAGGAGCTTTGACTTTTTGGTTGGAATTGTAGCTTGTTCTTATAATTCTCTTATGTGGAGTAAAGGGTACTGCCCTCAGCACCACTCTGGTGCTGCCTGAAGGTCTATCAGACATTTGAGGGTTAATGAAGGTCTACCAGACATTTGAGGGTTAATGAATGTGTGTGAGGCATATATAGAAAGACACTGCATTTTACAGAAATTTTCCACATGAGTATGTTATAATCCAGTCTCACATATATTTTACTGTTAGCAGTAAATAGACAAGGAATCCATTATATAGAGATTCAAGTTTTGGAAAAAAAATTCAGTGACAAAGTAACTTAATCAAGAATATTTCAATATTTCTCTCTGCTTGTATCAGAGCAAGTCAACAGTGAAAATGATTTTAGAGAACCCCGATTCACTTGAAATAAAACCTTGAAACATTTAAAATAAAATTGCCATGGAAACTATCTCTGGAGTGACAAAAATCTCAGAAGAATTTTCCCTGGTATTGCATCATGCATGCAAGAACCCTCTAAAATTCCTAGAGGAAAGAGAACATTCAATGAATCCCCAAGGTCTTCTTTGCCCTTGGGTCTTGAGGAAAGCTTACTTATTATGTTTATTTTAATTTTCCAATAATGGATTATTTTTCTCTATTTCTTAAATATGTGTAATGGGATTATAAATAGGGATTGGGATCCATTAGAGTCACTCTGGGCCATGGACAATTCTCAGTGTAAACAGACAGATGAGATTCCATCTTTGCTGAGTTTTAGCAAATCCTCACTGATGCACACGTACATACTCATAAACATAGAGTGGTTTAGAGGAAGATGGACTTCTGCTTTTGTGTTTTACATTAAAAACTTGTCCAAGAGGACTCTAGCCCTTAACTTGGACCCAAACCTATATAGCTCATCTGTTAAGTGAGACTTGAATTTCCCCAAATAGAAATTTATTTTTTGGATAGAAAATCTGCCACTCTTCATATATAACCACCCTTTCAGTAAAGAGTGTAGTAGAATGCAAATTGCTACACAAGATTTTATTAGTCTTTATATCAGTTTCAGATAATAACCTACATTGTGTGAACGTCATTGTTCGAAACCTCAGCAAGATCTCTTGCCCTTCTATGTCATTACTATGATCAGATTTTCTCCCTCTCAGCCAGTAAAATGAGTTATGTGATACAAATGAACATATTTACAAAACAGAAACAGACTCCTAGATTTTGAAAATAAACCTATGGTTATCAAAGAGGAAGGGTAGGGGGAGGTAAGGGTTAGAAGCTTGGGATGGCATATGCACACTATGGTATATGGAATGGATGGTCCACAGGGACTTGCTATATATAGCACAAGGAAATCTACTCAGTATTCTGTGATAGCTTATAAGAGAATAGATACGTGTATATGTATAACTGAACCCCTTTGCTACACTGCAGAAATTAACAACATTGTAAATTAACTATACTTCAATAAAATTTTAAAAAAGTGATGTCTTAGGTGCTACATTAAGACATGAAATGCTTTTGTTAGAGTAACTAATCCGTTAAGAGACACTTTCCAGGCCTCTCTCAAGTCATCGCTCAAATGTCAGACTACTCTTTTTAAAGCTGAAATCTGTAACCCTTGTCTTTTCCATCCTTTTCCCTTGCCTTCCTTTTCTTCATCAAACGTTTTATGTTACATGTTTACCTCTTTCTTTCATGGATCTTCTGTCTTCTCCCATTTGAATGAGAGCTCCACGAGGGCAAGGATCTTTTTATGTTTTTTGTTTTTGCTTTTTCACTTAAGAATAAACAGCTCTCAGAAGAGGGATTCAGGGACAGGGTATATGTTCAATAGGTACTTGTTGAAGGAATGCTGGTTTTGCTCAAAATCTTTCATCACTCCCCTTTATCTGACAGGTTGGCTTCAGAGTTTGTTCTCTGCTTTTACGTCTTAACAAAAGTTGTTGTTAGTTATCTGACAAAAATTTATTTTTTTGATAATCAAGCTTAAACTGCATGATCAAGTAGTGGAGAAAAATCAGAAAATTTCTTTAGTTTTAAGCTATGAGAAGATGCAAATAATTCTTGGTATATTTTAGAGGTGACTGAAATAATGAATATCCTCCTCTGAAGTCTAATATCCCTAATTTTACCTTTCTTGGCTCTAATACTTTCTGCATTCTATTAAAACTATATAAATACTTGTTTTCATTGACAAAGAATCTCATGAGATCCGAGGAAGTAAAAACGCTGCTCCAGAGAGTTCATTGCCACATACGGGGAAGTAGTGTAGTCCTGTGATTAAGACTAAGAAGTTTGGAAATGGACAGACTAGGTTTTGATTCAAGACTCTGGAGCCTTCTAGTTTTGTGCATTCCTCACTTCTAAAGTGGAGATTAATAGGTCTAACATATAAAGTCGAGAAGAATAAACAAGACAAGTTTATCTGTGCATTGCTTTGGATACTTGGTATTGATATGAGGGCCCTGGGTCAGACATAGTGTTTAAAACACAGTAAGTGCTCAAAACAAGGTGGCTTAGCAGGAATTACTTTTTCCACAGTGCTTTGCTCTTAGATGTGCTTAAAAAGATGTAACCCAAATGAACGTAAAGGCCATTAAAAGCTATTCTGAGCATTATCAAAGCGTAAACATTTCTTCTTCCTTAGGGAAGGTGGTCTCTAGAGCAGTGATCTTGAGGGAGACTCTACAGCTAGGTCACTGAGATCTCTAATCTGAAATAAAAACCCTTTAATCTCTTGTTATTCATGGGCATTAGGAAAGGATACCATTTCATACCTGAAAGCTGGACAGGAGGCTAGAGGCAAAGCCGCCATCAGAAATCATGTTTTTTGGCTCAGTAATAAAACCAAGATAATCTAGAGGTTTTGATTCTTAAAACAGAGAAGCAGAAGCAGACACCTCTGAAGCCCAAGTTGTCACTTTCTTTTCACCAGGGCTATTTGAGTTTCCCTGAAACAGACAGAGCCAGTAGAGCACAGGATTGTGACTCCAAGCAGAAGGAGGGTAAATGCCTGCCCGACCTGGTCTGTCTTGTGGCTCAAACTCCGTGACCTAGACCATTTTGCTTGACCTTCTGCTGCAACACAGCAGTACTGGGACTTGTGCAGGTCACTTAGGCCCAGTGTCTCATCTATCATAGGGGATAATCATAATGCTACACCCCATTTATAACAATGCTTATCTCATAGTTAGTGCTCAGTAAATGTTCCTTATCTTCTCCATTTCACCTCCATAACTTTTATTAACTTCCATATTACGGAGCCTCTGTTTCTTCCAGTGACTTGTCTTTTTCCCTCACAGATTCTCCTAGAAGAGAGAGAATGGCTACAGATAACACCTCTTCTGTGACAGAGTTTATCCTTGCAGGCTTAACGAACCAGCCAGAGCTCCAGGTCCCCCTCTTCTTCCTGTTTCTAAGTTTCTATGTGGTCACTGTGCTGGGGAACCTGGGCTTCATAATTCTAATTGGACTGAATTCTCACCTTCATATTCCCATGTACTTTTTCCTCTTCAACTTGTCCTTCATAGATTTTAGTTACTCCACTACCCTCACCCCTAAAATGCTGATGGGTTTTGTCTCAAAGAAGAACATTATTTCCTATGCAGGGTGTATGACTCAGTTTTTTTTCTTCTGTTTCTTTGTCTTTTCTGAATCCTATATCCTGACAGCGATGGCGTATGACCGCTATGTGGCCATCTGTAAACCACTGGTTTACACGGTCACCATGTCTCCTCAGGTGTGTTTACTCCTTTTGTTGGGTGTCTATGGCATGGGAGTGTTTGGGGCTGTGGCCCATATGGTAAACTTAATGTTTCTGACCTTTTGTGCTGATAATCTTGTCAATCACTTTATGTGTGACATCATTCCCCTTCTTGAGCTTTCCTGCAGCAGCTCTTATGTAAATTTGCTGGTGGTCTTTATTGTTGTGGCCATTGGTATTGGGATGTCCATTGTGACCATTTTTATCTCTTATGGTTTCATTCTTTCTAGCATTCTCCACATTAGCTCTACTGAGGGCCGATCCAAAGCTTTTAGTACCTGCAGTTCCCACATAATTTTGGTATCTCTTTTCTTCGGGTCAGGAGTCTTTATGTACCTCAAACCACCTTCTATTTTACCCCTTGACCAGGGGAAAGTGTCCTCTGTATTCTATACCATTGTTGTGCCCATGTTAAACCCACTAATCTATAGCCTGAGGAATAAGGATGTCATATTTGCCTTAAAAAAAACCTTGAGCCGAAAGATCTTCTCTTGAAAATGACTGATAAAAGGGTTTCAGAGCTTTGTTCATCATTTTCTTTTATTTATTTATTTTTTGTGTGTGAAGGAAACAAATGCCAGTGCTTATTCTCCTATACTCAGAGGGAATTTTAAACTTGTTTTTAAGCATTATATTTCTCTACTCCTTATTCCATCCTAACTAGTACAGTTATTCTTTGTTTTATGAAAACTGTTTCCACAGTCGTAAGGGTTACTCTTGAATAGATCTAAGAAATGATTTAATCCAGTCTCTCATACACACACTAGAGACTCATAATTATTTTGAGGTGGCACCACATACCTGGTACCAGAGCTGGGAATGGAATCTAGGCTCTTGAATTTGAATTCATTCTGCTCTGATTTCCTTTAGTCATGCTTTCTTGATCCACCTTTTTCCTGGAAGATTTCATTTCAAAGGTTTTTCTCTCTATATCTGCTTATATTTATTTATACTTCTATCTATGTATTTGTATATCTAGAGACCACTTTTTGTTTTAAAATTCTTTAAAATGGATCTTAAAGATGTATCTTTCAGTAGAAGAACTTTAAAAGAGGAGTGAGCAGAGGACATTGCTGGGCAAGAAGAAGAGAAGTCAAGAACAGAAGAAGCATGGGACAGGGTGTGAATAGGAAAGTAGAGAAAAGAAGAGGCAATGCAGCAAACTCACAGGACCTTCAGCTCTGGTAACACTTGAGATTTCCTGATTTTCTGTTCCTCACCCCATGGTTTGACTACTTGTACGTTTGTTTGCTTGTTGCTGTGTTAGGGGCAGAGCTCCTAGAAGTAAAGGCTTGGAAGGCATCACAACTTACTATCATAATAAGAAAAACATTTGAGTGGGAGGGATAGGGAATTTGGGGTTAGTAGATGCAAACTATTACATTTGGAGTGGATAAGCAATGAGATCCTGCTGTATAGCCCCAGGAACAATTTCTGATCACTTGTGATGGAACATAATGGAGGATAATGTGAAAAAAGAATGTATATATACGTATAATGGGGTTACTTTGCTGCACAGCAGAAACTGACAGAACATTGCAAATCAAGAATAATAAAAAATTAAAACATTTGAATGAACTGAAAATCAACAACTCTTCTTAGCTCCAACAGAGTATCAAGGTCACAGGGCAAACTGACTCCCTGAAAATTGCACAGAGAGGTGAGCATACAGAATCACAGGTTACTTAGAGCAGAAGCTTCTGGAGCTAGTCCCACATGTTAGTAGTAAAACTTAAATGGTAACTAATGAATTGCTAGAGGCTGATTATGGACTGTCTTGAAATAAAGCTCTAGGGGACTTAGTCTCAGGGGCACCCTTACCTTTGTGAATTTTACCTCTAGGAACAGCACCAGGATCTTATTGGTGAAGACTGGGGGGAAATCTCCAGCTCTGGGTGGGGATTGGGAGAGGATAACTATTCTGAAACATACTCGGTGCCTTCTGTTCTCTGCCTCCCTCAACGGAAACTACATTATCAGCACCTAAACTAAAACATCCCACTCCTGATCCTCCTGTCCCTTCTAGTCTTCTTGTTCCCAAAAGCCTTCTTTAAAACAGGGTACAGAGCTGAAAGAGCTGCAAAGTTCAGACTCAAATTGAGAATGTTTCTAGGGAAATCCAAAGATAAAAGAGGAGAAAAAAAATGACACCGGAGAAAACTGAAGCCTCAGACACCCTCAGCTATAGCAAACAGCAAACCCAGAATAAATTTTAGCCAGATAAACATAAAACTTCACACTATCATTCTTTTTACCTCAGTTCCTATTACCCAAAACATCAGGCCTGTATTTCAACAAAAAATAACAAGGTGCACTGAAGGGGAATATAAAAGAAAGTCTGAAGAGATAGAGCAACCAATAGTGCTAGACTCAGATATAGCAGAGGTGTTAAAATTATCAGACGAGGAACTTAAAGCAATTATAATTAATGTGCTAATTATTCTAGTAATAAGCAAGAACAGTGGGTAATGTAAGCAGAGAGATGGAAACTCTAAGAAAGAAAGGGAAATGCTAGGAATTAAAACACTGTGACAGAAAGTAAAAAATGCCTTTAATAGGCTCACTAATAGATTGGGCATGGTAGAGAAAAGAATCAGTAATCCTGAAGACACATCAATAGAAATTTTCCAAAAAGAAATATAAAGAGAAAAAAAAAGGAAAAATAGAGAATACTCAAGAACCATGGGGCAATTATAAAAGGTTATAACACACTATGAGAATACCAGAAAAGAATAAAGAGAGGAATCAAAGAAATAACTGAAATAATAATAGATGAGAATTTTCTAAATTTAATAACAGACATGAAACCACAGATTCAGGAAGCTCAGTGAAACTAAACATGATAGATACCAAAAAATCCACACATAGCCATATTACATTCAAAGGGCAGAAAACTAGACAAAAGAAAATCTTCAAAGAAATCAGAAGAAAAATACCTATCTTATGTGCATAGAAACTGGTTAAGAAGTACAAAAGACTTAGCTTAAGAAACCATGTAAGAAGAAAGTGAAGAGATGTATTGAAAGAAAAAAATCTGACCAGCCTAGACTTTTGTATCCAGTAGAATTATCCTTATTGAAAAAATAAAAATTGAATTTGTTGCCAGCAGACCTGCCCTGCAAGAATGTTAAAAGAGTTATTCGGAGTGGGAAATATGTCAGAAATAGATCTAGACAAAAAAGGAAGAGTATTAGAGGAAGAAATAAGGGTAAAATAAAACTTTAAATTCTTAATTGATTTAATAGATAAATAACTGTTCAAATGATAATAGCATCAACATAATGGGTAATGGGGTAACCATAGCTTATGGATAAGCGAAATGAATGACAGCAATGTTACAAGGGATGAGAAGGAGGAATTTGGAATACTCTGATATAAGGTAAATTCACTACACATGAAATGATATAATGTTATTTGAAAGTAAATATAGTCATTGTAAATGTGCAATTTAATTTTGAAGCAATCATTAAAACAAAAAAATAAGTGTAAGTGATATGCTAGGGAAGAAGAAAATAGAATAAAATAAATGTTCAATTAAAACTCAAAAAGGGAGAATGATAATGGAAGGTAAAAAAGAAACAAAAATAAGTACAACAAATATAAAACATTCAAGTATTACAGATATGAATTCAACCATATCGATAATTACATTAACTATGAATCTTCTAAATACATCAAACAAAACAGACTAATAGAGTAGATAAAGTAATAAGACCCAGTGATACGCAATCTAAAAACAACTGAAGAATACGCAGATTAGAAGTAAAGGGATGCTGGGAGTTCCTCTTGTGGTGCAAGGAAAACAAATCTGACTAGTATCTATGAGGATGCAGGTCTGACCCCTGGCCTTGCTCAGTGGGTCACGGTTCTGGCGTTGCCACGAGCTGTGGTGCAGGTTGCAGACTTGGCTTGGATCCTGCTTTGCTGTGGTTGTTGTGTAGGCCAGCAGCTACAACTCTGATTCTACCCCTACCCTGGAACTTTAAAACTTCCATTTTTTTAAAAGAAAAAAAAAGTAAAGGGATGCTTTAGCAATTCTGGGTCTTATATGGTTCCATATATATTCTTGGATTATTCATTCTAGTTCTGTGAAAAATGTCACAGGTAATTTGATATGGATCATATTAAATCTGTGGATTGCTTTGAGTAGTATTGCCATTTTAACAATATTAATTCTTCCAATCCAAGAGCATGGGATAACTTTCTATTTCTTTGAATTCTCTTTAATTTCCTTTATTAACATTTTATAGTTTTCAGCATATAAGTCTTTCACCTCCTTGGTCAGGTATATTCCTAGGTACTTTTTTTTTTGAGTGATTAAAAAGGTATTTTATTTTTTACATTCCATTTCTTTTATTCTGTTGTTAGTGTAAAGAAATGCAACTAATTTCTGAATGTTAATCTTGTATCCTGCTACTCTGCTAAATTTACTTACCAGATCTCATAGTTTTTGTGTGAGGTCCTTAGGGTTTTCTATATACAGTATCATGTCATCTGCAAATAGTGAAAATTTACCCCTCCCCTTCCAATCTGGATAACTGTTATTTCTTTTTCTTGTCTGATTACTGTGGCTGGGACTTCCAATACCATGTTGAACAGAAGCAGCAAGAGTGGACATCCTTGTCTTGTTTCAGATTTTAATGTGAAGGCTTTCAGCGTTTCAGCATTGAATATTATATTGGCTGTGGGTTTGTTATAAATATTATGTTGAGATATGTTCCCTCTATATCCACTTTGGCGAGAGATTTATCATGAGTGGATGCTGAGTTGTGTCAAATGCTTTTTCTGCATCTATTGAGATGATCATGTGGTTTTTGACTTTTCTTTTGTTAATGTGGTATATTACATTGATTGTGTAAGTTGAACCATTCTGTGAATCTTACTTGATTGCAGTGTATAATCTTTTTTGTGTTGTTGGATTTGGTTTGCTAATATTTTGTTGAGAATTTTTGCATCTATATTCATCAAAGATATTGGCCTGTAATTTTCTTTTCTGGTGGTATTTTTGTCTGGTTTTGGTATCACAGTGATGGTGCCTTCATAGAATGTCTTTGGGAGTATTTCCTCTTCTCAAATCTTAAAAAAGTTTGAGAAGGATTGATTTATATCTTCTTTTTACATTTGCTTGAATTCACCTGTGAAACCATCTAATTCCTGGACTTTTGTTTGCAGAGATTTTTTTTTTAAATTACAGATTGTATTTCAGTTCTGGTTGTCAGTCTGTTCAAATTATCTTTTTCTTCTTTATTCAGTTTTGGTGGGCTGTGTGTTTCTAGAAAGTTTCTACTTCTATGTTGTCAGATTTGTTGGTACATAATGTTCACAGCATTCTCTTATTTTTTTTTTTATATTTCTGTGGTATCTGTTGATATTTCTTCTTTTTTGTTTATTTTGTTTATTTGGTTCTCTCTCTTTTCTTTGTAGTGAGCCTGGCCAGAGGTTTGTAAATTTTGTTTGCTGTTTCAAAAAACAAGTTTGTGGTTTTATTGATTAAAAAAAAAGCAGGAAGCATAACTCTCTCAGACTTCAGACAAGACTACAAAGCCATGGTATTGGTTAAAAAAAAAACAGGCATATGGATTAATGCAACAGAATGAGAGACCAGAAATAAACCCATACACCTATGTGCAATTAATCTTTGACAAAGGATACAAGAATAAAAATGCGAAAAAGTGTCTTTAGCAAGTGGTGCTGGGAAAATTGGTCAGCTGCACGTAAATCAGGGAAGCTAGAACACAACCTCATATCATGCACAAAAACTATCTCGAAATGGCTTAAAGACTTTATTTATTTATTTATTTATTTATTTATTTATTTATTTATTATCTTTTTAGAGCCACAACATGGCATATGGAGGTTCCCAGGTTAGGGGTCGAATCAGAGCTGTAGCTGCTGGCCTGTGCCGGAGCCACAGCAACACTAGATCTGAGCTGCGTCTGCAACCTACACCACAGCTCATGGCAACATCGGATCCTTAACCCACTGAGTGAGGCCAGGTATCAAACCCGCAACCTTATGGCTCCTAGTCATTCGTTTCTGCTGTGCCACAATGGGAAGTCCCAAATGGCTTAAAGACTTAAATATAAGTCATGATACCATAAAACTCCTAGAAGAGAGCATAGGCAAAAATATTCTCTGACATAAACTGTACCAATGTTTTCTCAGGTTGGTATCCCAAGGCAACAGAAATAAAAACAAGCAAACAAATCAAAAAACAGCAGTTCCCATTGTGGCTCAGTGGTAATGAACCCAACTAGGATTCTTGAGGATGTGGGTTTGATCCCTGGCTTCGCTCAGTGGATTAACTATCTGATGTTGCTGTGAGTTGTGGTGCAGGTTGCAGACATGGCTTGGATCTGGTGTTGCTATGGCTGTAGCATAGGCTGGCAGCTGCGGTTCCAATTTGACCCCTAGCCTGGGAACTTCCATAGGCCGCGGGTGCAGCCCTAAAAAGCAAAAAACAAAACAGAACAAAACAATCAGACCTAATCAAAATTACAAGCTTTTTCAGTGCAAAGGAAAGCATGAAAAAGGAAAAGACAATCTACAGAATGGGAGAAAATATTTGCAAATGATACAACCAACAAAGGCTTAATCTCAAAATATATAAACAGCTCATACAACTCAACAACAAATAACCAAACAACCCAATCAAAAAATAGGCAGAAGGCATTCCTGCTGGCTCAGAGGGTTAAAAACCCAACTGGTATCCATGAGGAATGTGGGTTCAATCCTTGGACTCGCACAGTGGGTTAAGGATCCAGTGTTGCTGTGAGCTGCAGTGTAGGTTGCAGACAAAGCTCGGATCTGGCATTGCTGTGGCTTTGGTGTACGCTGGCAGTTGCAGCTCTGATTTGACCCCTAGCCTGGGAACTTCCATATGCTGCAGGTGCGGCCCTTTAAAAGAAAAAAAATGGGCAGAAGACTTAAATACAAATTTTTCAAAAGAAGACATACGATGGACAACAGGCACATGAAAAATGCTCAGTACCACTAGTTAGCAGAGAAATGCAAATCAAAACTACAGTGAAGTACCACCCCATACCAATCAGATTGGCTATCACTAAAAGTCTACAAATAACAAATGCTGGAGATGATGTGGAGAAAAAGCAACTTTCCCACACTGTTGGTGGAAATGTAAATTAGTGCAACCACTATGGAAAACAGTATGGAGGTTCTTCAGAAAACTAAAAATAGTATTATCATATGAGTCAGCAGTCCTACTTCTGGGCATATACCTGGGCAAAACAATGATTCAAAGAGATACATACACTCATATGTTCACAACAGCACTATTCACAACAGCCAAGACATGAAAGCAAATGACTTGCTTAAGCCTGAAGGTCCACTGACAGATGAATGGATTAAGATGTGGTACATATATACAATGGAATACTATTCATCCATATAAAAGGATTAAATAATGAGATTTGCAGCAACATGGATGCAACCAGATATTATCATACTAAGTGAAGCAAGAAAGAGAAAGACAACACATGATATCACTTTTATGTGGAATCTAAAACATGGCACAAATGAACCTATCTATAAAACAGAAACAGGTCCACAGCTATAGAGAACAGACTTTGGTTGCTAAGGGGGAGAGGGATAAGAAGAGGGATGGATAAGAGTTTGGCATTAGTAGACACAAACTATTACATTTAAAGTGGATAGACAATGAGTCTTCCTATATAGCACAGGGAACTATATCCAATCTCCTGGGATAAATCATAATGGAAAGGAATATAAAAAAGAATGTATATATGTGTATAACTAAGTCACTTTGCTGTACTGTAGGAATTAGCACATTATAAATCAACTTTAATAAATATAAAGGGATGGAGAAAGATATGCCAGGCTAACTGTAATAAAAAGAGTTCTTATATTAGTTTTAGACACATCAAGTTTAAGACACATCAGATTTCAGAACAAGGAAAATTATTAGGGGTAAAAAAAAGACATTGCATAATAATAAAGGGGTCAACTCTCCAAGAAGACCTAAGAATTCTGAGGTGTACATACCAGAAAACAAAGTACCAAAAATGTCAGGCAAAAAACTTACATAATTGGAGGGGGAAATAGATGAATCCCCTATGTTAAAGACTCATCCCTCTACCACGAATCGACAGATCAAGCAGCCAGAAAAATCAGTAAGAATACAGTCAAATTGAACAATACCATCAGTCAACTCAATCTAATTGGCATTTACAGAATACTTCATCCAACAATAGCAGAAAAGTTCTTTTTAAGCTAACGAGGAACACTCACCAAGATAGGTCATATTCTGGGTCATTAAACATACTTGATCAAATTTAAAAGATTAGAAACCATACAAAATATGCCCTAAGATCACAATGGAAATCAATAACCACAAAATTAGAGAAGCATTCCAAAATACTTTGAGACTAAGCAATACACTCCCAAACAACACATGAATCAAAGAAGTTGCAAGAAAAGTTTAATAAATTGAAATAAAAATGATAATATAACTTACTAAAATTTGTGGAATATAATAAAGGCAGTGCAAAGAAGGAAATTTATAGTAGTGAATGCATATATTATAAAAGAAGAGAGATCTAAAATCAATAATCTGAGCTTCCACCTCAGGAAACTAGAAAATTAAGAAAGTAATATAAACCTAAAGCAAACAGAAGAAAGGAAATAATAAAAATCAGAGCAGAAGTCAGTGAAATTGAAAATAGGAATTTTAGAGAGAAATAAAATAAAAGCTGACTCTGAAAAGATCAATAAAATGGATAAGCTTTTAAGGAGGTTCACCAAGAAGAAAAGAGACAAGACAAGAATTACCAACATCAGAAATATAAGGGGCCACAATCATTAATCTTATGAATTCTATGTCTGCAAATTTTATAACATGGATGAAGTGGACTAATTCCTTAAAAGACACAACTTACCAAAATTCACACAAGGAGAAACAGACAATCTGAAGAGGCCTTTATGTATTAAGGAATGGAATCAATACTAAATACCCTTCAAATATGGAAATTATCAGGCTCAAATGGTTTCAACTGCTGAATCTATCAGATATTTAAAAAAGAATTTATACTGGTTCTCCACAATCTCTCCCAGAAATAGAAGCAGGTAAAAGAATTCCTATCTCTCATAATTCTATGAGGCCATCATTAACCTAATACAAACCAAGACAAAGACACTATGAGAAAGGAAATATACAGATCATTCTCTCTTGATTATAAGTGTAAAAATCCTTAGCAAAATGTTAGCAAATTGAATCCAACAATGTATAAAAATAATTGTGACCAAGTTGTATTTATTTAGGACATT
>PVHT020000113.1:8057323-8103072 GCA_004024745.2 Catagonus wagneri
AAAAAAAAAAAAGAATCTCTACCAAAAAAAAACCCCCAAAGCTAATATAATACTTAACAGTGAGAAACTAAATGCTGTCCCTCTAATATTGGAAAAAGCAGAGATGCCTCTTCTCACCAATTCTATTCACTAATGTGCTGAAAGTCCTAGCTAATGCAATACGAAAAAAAAAAGGTATACAGACTGGTTAGGAAAAAATAAAACTCGGTTTGCAGATGACATTACTGTCCGCATTGAAAATACCAAAGTATTGACATAATAAACTTTTGGAACTAGATGGACTATGATAACAACAAGGTTGCAGAATACAAGGTTAAGATACAAAAGTAAATTGCTGGAGTTCCCTGGTGGTTCAGCAGGTTAAGGATCTGGCATTGTCACTGCTGTAGTGGGGGTTTGATCCCTGGCCTGGGAACTTCCACATACCACAGGCATGGCCAAGAAAAGGTATATTAAAAAAAGTTTCTTGCTCTGGTCACTTCTTCAGATCTTCATTCTCTTGTGAGGACTGCCATGTACAAGTAAACATTTAATAAAATTTGTATGCTTATGGAGTTCCCGTCTGTGATAATCTATGTAGGAAAAGAATCTGAAAGAGAATGGATGTGTGTACTTGTATAACTGAGTCACTTGGTTGTACAGCAGAAATTTAAAAAGTTTTAAAAAGGAAAAAAAATCCATTTGATTCAGTAATTGCACTTTTAGAAATTTATCCAAATGAACTGGTAATTTATGTCTACATAAAACCCTGCATATGTTTTTTTTTTGGGGGGGGGCTTATAGTACATTTAATAGTGTTAATTTTGAAGACATTTCAAACTTCCATGAAGGATAACCTTACAAGTGAAGCGTTCGATGTAGAAACCAGTGCAAATTTTGGTTAGTTTGTTCAGGAACAAAAAGCTGTAAGAATGTTCTGAACGTTTTCACTATTAAAGCAAAGATAATTTTATAGTTGTTTGAGGTGCTGTAATATGTCTACTGATGCTCCCAGCTGTTTCACCAAACTGGCTGTCTGTTCTAAAATCCAAGTGAAGCTTGGGTTTTCGGAATGCGCAGGCTCCTGTGTTTTACAACATTTTAAAGATGAACAATCTGCCCCACTAAGGTTCTTGCTACAGTTTTTGTTAAACTCAGCATTATTTTCACAGAACGTTTCATTCTTATCTTCATCATTCTTTTCCTCAGCTGGAGCTACACGACAAAGGTCCATATCCTGAATAGAGTCCAATAAATCTACAACATGGGGCTGTGAGGTGATTGATTTCAGATGTCTGAGCACATACTCTTCACACTGGCCAGCTGCATCCAGAAGATCATTTATTTTACTGATCAAAGCCAAACTATTATTATGAAGGTGACACCAGGAGAGCAAAGCACTTTCATTAGGAGTTAAACAATTGGACTTAATCATATAAACTGTTTATGATTCATAACCTCTCCTTCACAGCTCCACATCCACTTTTCTCGATTTTAGATTTCCCCCCTTATGACTGCATAACTTCTGCTCAATGTTCCTCTGAGTTGTCCATAATTTCGAATGACTTCTGCACCTTCCTTATAACCTTGATTGAAGCCTTGCTGAAGAGTAACTGCTTTGCCAGCTTCTATTCCACCTCTGTAACCTTCTTTGACTCGTCTCTGCATGTGGCTCCGCCATTCCCGCTGCACCAGGAGTGACTCGTCCACTTCCTCGTCAAACACGTCCCCCTCCTCTCCAGGACCTGGGACCAAAGCAGTGGCTTCAACCCATGACATCACCAAGGCAGCCCAAAACCCTGCATATGTTTATAGCAGCTTTATTCATAATTGCAAAAAAGACTTGGGTTGAAGGAATCAACCAAGACGTCCTTCAACTGGCCAATGTATAAACAAACTATGGTACATCCATACAATGTACATTCTTTAATGACAAAAGAAAAGGGCTATAAAGTCATAAAAAGACATTGAGGGACCTTTAACACATATTGCTTGGTGACAGAAATCAGTCTGAACAGGCTACATATTGAATAACTCTGAAAGGAAACCATTCTGGAAAAGGAAAAACTATAGAAACAGTAAAAAGATCAGTGGTTGCCATGTGCGAAGGGGAGAGGGATTACTAAGTGAAGCACAGAGTAATCTTAGGGCAGTGAAACTACTCTGATGATACTGTAATGGTAGACACACAACATGATGCATTCATCAAACCCACTAGCCGTACAACAGAAAGGATGAAATCTAATGTAAACTATGGACTTGAGTTAATAATAGCCTATCGATATTGGCTCAAAAACTGTAATAAGTGTACACCTCACTAATGCAAGATATTAATAATAGAGAAAACTGTGATAGAGGAAAGAAGGGTGTGTGGGATCTTTCTGTACTATCCAATTTTCTGTAGGCCTAAAACTATTATTTTAAAAAGTCTACTAATTAAAAAATAAAAGTTATGATCATTTTCTTTTCTGAGTCTTGAAGTAACTTATTTAGGCATTCAGAAACGAAGAAAAGTGTAAAGAAAGGAATTTACCTTTAAGACTACTAAGCAAAGATCAAGAAAGTTTCTCATTTTGAAGATTTTCTTTCAGTAGGATTACACTTCATATTTTATATTACAAAATGTTTCCCACTTGTTATTATTAGTTTTTTCTTGTTCTTAATTATTCTTTAAATTACAGTTTTGCTACATATTATTTAATCTTATGACTATATCATACTTTATAACATTTTTGTCCTGTATCAAATCCTCCAATGTTTTATTAGTATTACTAATGCTGTGACTATCAACTTTATGAAAAATCTCTGGCTAGGTTTATAGCAATTTTCTCAGGGTAGATTCTCCACTGGGAATTGTAGCATCCAGTGGCATGATGCTGTGAATTTGACATTTCTTTTCCAGTGAATTTATTCCATTCGAACTCCCAACAGTAGATAAATACCTTTATGCCATGTCTACTCTGCCAGACACACTGTACTAGTAAGGTTAAACATAGCTCATAAAGGTAATCATCCTGATTATTTCAGTGTAGTTTACATTATTCTCTTTTCTCTGGTTGCCTATCTTAGTAGGATGACGTGAAAGGCCACTGTTACATCTATCTCTTCTTCCTGGTTTTCTCTCTGTTTGTATAAATCTTATTAATCTAAGACTCAATTTTACTACAATTTTGGCATCTTTGAAATTGGAGGACAGAAATATATGCTTTGTGAGGTCATTTTGTGAGGTCATTTTGTCACTTATAATTATTTACAGATTGGTCATGTAGATATCGATTTCTTTTCCTATTAAGATTAGGTGCTTCTCTATGAGCCCCCACAGCACCCTTCAATTAACCTGTTAGAACATTTACTAGCACATAAAGCAGCTGCCTCTTTGTGTGCAGTTGATTCTCACAAAAGAATATAAATCCAATGAGGGCTGTGTCTGTGGTGTCTGTCTGGTTATCTCAACACTGCTGGAGAGAGTAACTGGTGTACAGTAGATGCTTAATAACTATTTAGTGGAGGAAAAAAAACGAAGATTCCAGGAGACTGAGAAGATTATTTTTTCTAAGGCCATGTCTAATTTCCAGACCGATGATTTAAGAAATACTTAAAGAGAAGATAACAGCATTTCAAAACAGAGATGGATGATGTACTTTCCCCTTAGCAGTTACTCTCTGCCCCTGCTAGTTCATCTGGGTACAGGCTGTCCCTCTAAAAGCCTCCTCAAACTCTGGATTAGGGTCTTTTCCTAACTGTCGCTCAGGTCTAAGTGTGATGTCAGGCAATGCACACTGTCAGAAATCTGCCTCTTTAGGGCAGCATTTCATAAGAAGTGCAGATTCTACTTAAATGTTTTTGTTAACACTCACTACCACGATCTTTCAGTTTATCTTACATCTTGGGGCTGTCTTCATTAATGCTAAGGAAGCTGGAATATTTATGCTTTCATACTAATCAATAATTTATTCTAGGTCGCCTTCAAAGGAACACACGTTCTTAGGAACTTCTGTCTCTCCTGAGCTGGCAAACCAGTTTCCAGCATTTTGAGACAAGTTCTCTGGAAAACAGAAGAAGGAAAAGGTGCTATAATTTGGGGAAAGCTTGTCTAAAGCTGGCATGCATAAAAATTTGATAAAGGCAGCTGAGAGCAATGGGTGGAACACTGACAGGATGTAATATACTTCCCAACAGAGATGTTTTTATGTTTCTGCTATCTCATTAGCGGAAAAAGAAAAGGAAAACCAAAAAAAAAACACATCACAGGCAAATTGTCCACTTGTCTCTTGAACTTTTGCTCTTTCTGGTGTACTTCTCTGTGTTCTAAGGATTTTCTGTTGTGTAATCAACTGTTCCCCTTAATAATGGAAGGCAACGGGCTGGTTTCACTGTTGGAGGTAGGCATCTTGATTTCTGCTAACTTTGCTTTTCCCAGGGAGTTTAGATTTGGAACCACTGATTCCTTCTCACACTGGCGGAATCCAATTCTGACAAAAACTGGCAGTTTTCCACATACCTCAGCCCCCTGGAGAATGTAGATGTCTTCTTGCTGTTTCCAGCCTCCTGTCTGATAGGTCCAAGATATTTGGGTAGCTTATGTTTTATCATTTTATTCTTTCTATCCATTTGGGTCTCAGTCTTAGGGCTGTGTTTATAAACATTCCGATTATCCTTCTTTTGCCCCTTCAAATCCATTCTCTACACCTGCCCATCTGGGAGTCTGACTGAAAACGGACCACACTGGCAGACCGTTTTATCCTTTGTTTTCAGCGAGCAGTGTGGGGAAAGGAGAGTAAGGACAGGGTATATACTCCTCCAGCCTCACCCCTGGGGGAGTACTGTGGGCTGCAGCCATCCACCAAGAGTCACATCCAGGTACAGCAGCCCTCCCCATACAGCTTGCTCTCCCTGCCCTTTCAGGCCTACAGGGGTACCAGTCCCTGCATTATCCATGTGGTTTTCCTAGATCTCACCTACAACCTTATAAACCATATGGCTTTGCTCT
This sequence comes from Catagonus wagneri, assembly GCA_004024745.2. Taxonomy (NCBI): domain Eukaryota; kingdom Metazoa; phylum Chordata; class Mammalia; order Artiodactyla; family Tayassuidae; genus Catagonus; species Catagonus wagneri. The sequence continues at coordinate 8,062,293 of PVHT020000113.1, forward strand.
GGCTGATGGACCCAAGCACTTGGCTGGCGAACCACAGACTCAGAGGTTTTCTAAACCCTCATCTGGCCAGCTGGGCATACTTACATAATCATCAGGCTACCAGATGGAGGTACAAGGTGAGACAGAGACTATGATTGGTAGTTACATATCATTTTCCCCTACCTGCCCAAAGAATGGCCAAGTACCTAGTGTAGGCTCTTAACTCAGGAATGTCATCCTAAGTAAGAAGTGCTAGTGAACTGCTCCAGAGCAGTGTCTATCCTTTCTCTCCTCGAAGTTAATTAAGCCGTGGGGGAGCAGGCTCCTTATACAGCTCCCAAACAGAGCTAATGTGTCTCTGAATTGTTCTTGCACCATTCTAGTGACTGTTCAGAAATATTTTGTTTCTTTATCAAAAAAATTATACCCGGACATCCTGGGCTCCCAGATCATGGCAAAGTATTGATTAATACAAGAAAACAGAAAATATGAGTGGGGAAAATGCATGAGAAGCTGTGTTTTTAATCTTTTTAAATCTTTTTTAAGATACTTCTTTAACTTTAAAAATGTTTTGTATTAAACATATTTGATTTATATTTATGGATCTTTGGAAGCAAGTGTGCATGTGTGGTATATGTATTTATAGGCTTATCCTTGAGAGGAAATATGGTTTTGTGCAAATAATTCTTGTGAATGGGTTGCTCTTTTTTGGTCTAACTGGGCACCTATCTTTCCATGCCCCGAGAGGATAAAGAATGGGAGGAATTTTCTTACTCCGTTTTCCTCAAGGGGGAGTTATGCTTGTGACTGCTAAGACTGGGTATGTGTGGATGGCTGATATACGATGTGTGTTCCCCTTCTGTAGGGAAGGCCAGTTTTCCCAGGACAAGTGTAGGCTCCAGCCCACACCTACCTCATTTGATTTCTACTTGCTTGTCTCTTTTGCCCTCCCAGGAACTTCTTTACTGTCCTGACAGCTAAGTCATGCACCAAAACTACAAAAAAAAAAAAAAAAAAAAAAACAGTATTTTAATGCATGCTGAACTAGAAGTATATATTCTGAATTTCAAATTGCAATATGGCCAAAATGGTTGCCTCTATACATATTTTAAGATTTTATAAATGAATAAATGAGTGATAGTAAAGAATGAAAGAAAGGAGTTTTATTTTATACCTTAACAAACCAAGATAATTGCTTTTTTTCTCATGTCTTTCCTTGGTTACTGCTTTACATTTGCTGAAACTCATAGGAGAAAGAAAAAAGCATTGAGTAGAAGAGTCTTTGTGCTAAAGGAGGATGCTATTCCTCTAAAAGTAAAGCCTTAGGAGATTCAGAATTGAAACTGGAAGGAGATTCTCTGACTACAGAGTAGTTATTGGACAAAATGACCCAGACTCTTCACTGGAGATTCCTCTTCCCCATGCCCTTAGGTCTCCAGCCTGATGCAACAACACTGCCTCACAGGCTTATCCCTGGAAAAGAGACTCTATATGGCTAGGACAAAGATTTTTCCAGCAAATTTTATTTCAAACTCTTGGCAGCCATTCATAAACATTAGAAATGTGATTTTTTTGGGGGAGGAGGTGCAGCATGCAGTGGCTTGTTCTGGGATCTCAATTCCCAGACTAAGGATTGAACCTGCACCACAGAGTTGAAAATGCTGGATCCTAACCACTAGACCACCAGGGAACTCCCTTGGGCCACAGCCTTTTTTTTTTGGGGGGGGGTCTTTTTAGGGCCACACCCACAGCATATGGAAGTTCCCAGGCCAGGTCAAACTGGAGCTGTAGCTGCTGGCCTACACCACAGCCGCAGCAACCCCAGATCCGAGCTGCATTTGCAACCTACACCACAGCTCACAGCAACGCTGGATCCTTTGCCCACTGAGCAAGGCCAGAAATCGAAGAACCTGTGTTCTCATGGGTACTAAGTCAGATTCACTTCTGCTGACCCATGACAGGAACTCCAAGTCCCAGAGACTTTCAAATGAGACTTCCAAAATGGTTGTCCTGAATTCTAGGGAATACCTGAGTTATATATATAAATCTCTAATATCTATCTACCTACCTACCTATCTACACATATGGAAAAATTCAGTGACACTTAAGGTTCATGCCCTTTCTTGTTTATACACCTCAATAAATAAGAAAAAAGTACATATACACATAAATATATACACACACATATGTGCACAGGCACGTGCGTGAACACACACACACACATACACACACACACACACACACGTTTTTGTTGTTGTTGGGCCAGAAAATAAAATAAAGGCTAGATAATATAAAACACAGAACATTTGCGGAGAATGTCCCTTACGGGTTCTGTTACTCATCATCAGTATATACCCCCGGGGTTAGTCTGATCCCAGCTCCTGTGCAAGAAGCCACCTCTCACCCTCAGTATTTAGGGTCTCACTTGCCTATGTCTGTGTCTCAGTATCCAGACACATCAGGAGACTGACCTCCCCTTCGTCACTCTGCATAGGACTTCCTCAGAGTTGGCTTTTGTTTGAGGACCAACTTCTCCTTTGGGAGACTGACACTGCCAATGCCTTTAACTTGCAATAGAAATTAAACTGCCTAGCAGAGTACATTTTTGTTCTTGCAAAATGAAGAGTTTGAACCAGCTCCAAATGGCCATAAATCTCATATACTTTGCAATGAATGATACTGGTATATGGTTTCAATTTTTCTGAGAATGAAAGAATTAATTCTTACCTGGAGCTCACCTAATTTGTAAGTACAAATTTCTAATCAGAATTATAATGTACAGATAGAGTTCCTGCTGTGGTGCAAACGATCAGGTGTTGTCTCTGCTGTGGCTCAGGTTTGATATCTGGCCTGGCACAGTGGGTTAAGGATTCAGTGTTGCCACAGCTGTAGTGTAGCTCGCAGCTGTGGCTCAGATTTGATCCCTGGCCTGGGAACTTCCATATGCTGCAGGTGCAGCTGAGAAAGAAAGAAAGAAAGAATTATAATGTAAAGGTTTGATTAGATTGCAGCAGAGTGCACTGGTAAGGGCATAATCTGAGACATGGCTGGCATGGGTCTGCAGCTCTGCTCTATCTTTTACTAACCAAGAATATTTGAGCTACTTATTTCACTTCATTAAATTTAGCTTTGTTACCTATAAAACAGAAATAATTCTAGTCTCACAAGACTGCTACTAATGTTAGTGTACATAATTTATGGAAAGCGCTTTCCATAGTACTAGGAACTCCCCCCTCCCCCGCCCGTTTTCCTCCTTTCTAAAGGAAACATGGGAGTTCCTATTGAGGCTCAGCAGGTTAAGAACCTGACGCAGTGTCTGTGAGGATACAGGACTGATTAGGTTGCAGATGTGGCTGGATTCCAGGTTGCTGTGGCTGTGGCACAGTCCAGCAGCTGCAGCTCCGATTCAACCCCTAGCCTGGGAACTTCCATATGCTACAGGTGCCACTGTAAAAAGAAAAAAAAAAAAAAGGGAAATGTGACTTTCATAGTCTACATTTAGTAAAATTTATTCTTGTAAATCTATACACTGTGTAAGGATAAAAAGGAGATCCACTTCCTGAGCTACACAACAGTGAGAGGTAGATTCTAATTACCCCATTTAACAGATGAAGTAACTGGAGTTTAGAGTCTTTAAGTAACTTGCTACTTAAAGCTAACATGCCAAAACAATTGTTGAAATACTATGTTTTTTCTTTCTTATTCCCCACCCTTCCAGTTTTGCAAGTTTTCTGTCTTTCTCTGCCCTAACAGAAATGTTAAGGTTTACTCTTTGGAGAGTTTGAAGCAGAAGTACTCTGGACTTTGGACCCCAGGTATAGCTAAGGTCAGGGGATAGAATCAAAAAGACAGGGATTATGAGAAATTCTTGGATTTAATCACCAAACTCTCTGAATGTTGGCAGCATCATTATTAAGGCCACTCCTGCTAAGACAATGAAGTCTCCTTTCTGGTGAAACTGACCAGCCTATGAAGAAAAATCTATAGATACTGAAGGTAGGGTTTCTCTAAGAAAACAGCCCACACGATCCATTGGAGAGTGCAGTTCTCCAGCTTCCAAGTGTGGCACAAATCCACTCAGGATACTCTTTGTTTCAAGAGAACACTCAAGGACGACACAGCATTTGAAGAGGGATTATAACATGAATAAGAGCTGCAGATGAAAGAGAATGTGAAGCTGCCCTGCTGTGTCACACAGCAGAAGGTGTCTAGAGGCACACTGAGAACCTAACGCAGGAAAATGGGGCTTGTCATCTTGTCTTGGCCAGTCTTGTGCTCATGGTGGGCTGGGAAGTCCCCATATGGACTGACCACAAAGACACCCTGCCGGTCACTGGTTTTTGGGAAAGAAGCTCTGATAAGAAGGCCTGGAATAGGAATACTCTTCAGGCTGCCCTCTACCAAAACAGAGAATGAGAACTGGGGTACAAGCCACCAGGAATTCACTGGAGGCTGCTTCTCAGCCTCTTTCTAGATTTCTGCATTGGTAGGCACTGTCCATCTCCTGTGCTCAACTTTTCCGACTGGGCCTTGCTGTGCTATGGTAGGCATGGGGACAGCACTCACTTCTGTTGGTCCTGGGCCAGCTGAAAGCACCGACTCAAGCTTCTGGTCTGAGAGTTCTTTCCAAACAGTTGCTGGACCCAGACAAGTCAGCAGCTGGCTGTGTCTGCTAACCTGTGTTTTGGCAGTAGTGCTCCTGCAGTGTGATGTTTATGTCTACTTCGTGGGAGGGGTCACTTCTCTTAGAGGATTTATTGCCTCAATTTTGAGCTTAGATGTAGTGGAGTGGTGTAGGTTGGGTATGGTCTTCAAGGAAAGAAGTGACTACAGTGAGTACACTGGGAAAGACCTGGGCTTTGATTTTCCCATCATCATTCTCCAAGAAAGAGAAATTAAACAGTGACGCTTTCCCTCACTGTATGGTGAAGAGACAGGAAATGTGTGGCTGAAGCTCCCTCCATGGATAATTTAGTAAGTAAACAGCATCACAAGAGAAAAGTTCAGGTCTCCCGGATGCCATCTCTTCCATGTTCTCTTTAACAAGGATTGTGGAGTGGCTGAATGAATAGACAGCCCAAACAGTACAAATAATAATGATTTAGATGCCCAAACAGTACAAATAATAATGATTTAGTGGGGTTTATAGGAGATGGGAAGAAAAGCAGAGAGGAAAGAGAAGCAATTTTCTTGAACACATATTCTGCACCAGGCAGTGAGTGATAGGCACTAACAATATCTAATCAATAGCTTTGGAGTTGAGGAGTAAAAAAGCAGCTCAAAGATAATAATTGTCTTGTCTAAGAACTTTTAGTTTCTAAACCCTGAAAAAATATTTCACCCCAAATAATAAGCACTAAATAATTAGAAATTTTATTTTTCAAGGTAATTAAAACAAACCTGAACAAAATAGATTGTTTCCATGTTTTTGACTGAAAAATTATGGAGTTGATAACAATTTAAGAGATGATAATGATGGAGGTGATAATGTAATAACAACTTCCTTAAATTTTTTTCTCTTTTTCTTCTAGTCTCTAAAGGATATGCATATTTTAGACAAAGGTTTTTCAAACTGTGGGCTACAATTCAAAAGTAGACTATGGCAGCAAATTAACTGGAGCAGAACTCTTGGGAAAATGGCAACATCAGCAACAGCAGGAAGCCTGCAGCTATGAACTTGACCATCAGATCCAAGGGATGCACTGGGCACAATACCTTAAGGTGGGGCCCCTGTAGAGGTGGTGGGGTACCTGGAAGCACATGTGTGCCCTGCAGTTGTGTATGTGACATGGTGTTACCAAGCATGAGTATGCAAAGCTGTCAGGATGGAATCCCATGATGAGCAGAGTGAGGACGCAATGGCTTCATGCAGCTGGCTCTGAGCAGAGAGTGTCTGCAGTTCCTGTATTGGGAGTAAGTATCTTTGCCAAGAGTAAAAGCTGATTCTCTAAATAATATGTGAGGCTATGGGCCAGGACACTGGTAATTATAGAGAGGCTCGACCTTGACTATGTCCTTACTGGTAGAAGACACAGAGATTGGGACTTGGCCTGGGACTAGCGCGAGGCTGCTCTCTTGGAGTAGGTGGAGCTCTGCGGTTTTAAGCTTCCCTCTCATTAATGAGGTGTGTGGGGGAAAGGGAGTGTGGTGGGGACAGACCACCCATTTAATTGCTGTGGGATTTGGTTTGATTTTTTAAAAAAATGCATTGAAGGCCTTCATTTTGTTGTTTGGGATGGGACTGGAGATCCAAACTGATCTAGGATTGCTTCTCCTCACAGTACCCTTTGTCCCAAGGACGTCAGCTCTGGGCCCCGATTCATTCCCAAATATTTTATCTCCCCAACCCTGATCTTTTTCCAAAATGCTTTAATCTCACTGTGAGAATTTTCTACTGGATTCAAAGGTCTTCTGAAAAAGTTAGGGGATGAATGGCAGGGTAAAATATTAGAGAGATCATGAATTTTGAAGTTTGGAAACAAAAAGACCACCACTGGGGTTATACATACCTCAGTTTTCCTTTTTAGTAAAACAGGAAAACAGTACATTCTCCCAGAATTGCAAAGATTGATTAAGATATGGTATTAAGTGGGATTTAAAATACATAGGAGGATACAACTTTCAGCTCCTGCTTTAAATGTGGGTAATAGAGGAGGCAGGGTAATAGAGGAGGCAGAAGTATTAGAAATACATACTTAAGGGCAGGAAAATACAGATTATTTGTTCAAGACTGTATCTCTTTGTTGGTCATATGAAAGAAGTTTCTTCTAACGAAAGGGAGTTGGGGGAGAGAGTTGAAGGAGAGGACCTAAGGAAGTCATTTTTGGGGAGATTTTGAAATTTGAAGTATATGTTTATGCAAAACTATTAGGCCAATGTGCAGAGAGATTAGGAGCTCAGAGAAAACAGATTATTCTTGGCTAAGAATTTGATTACTAAGACAATTTGATTTAGCTTCCTGAGCCTGTCATTTCCGTGAATTCTAGAAAATTATCAACTTCTGCAAATTTCAGTTTCCTCATTTGTAAAATTAGTATAATAACAGAATTTATTTCATTAAGAATTAAATAAGATAAAGCATATAAACACTGAATGTAATGTCTGGCTTACGTTAAGCAACCAAGAAACGTTAACTATTCATATTATTGCTATTAATTTGAAAAAGCTTGACTCAAATATTTCCTAGTTATTAGTACGTGTCAAAATTATATTTTATTTATTAACGAGATAACCAGCAGGAAAATGAAGAAATAGGTTCTAAGAGCAGTTTACATACACATACACGCATAGACACACACACACACACACAATTTTATATAGGAATATATGAAATCAACCACATACATGTAGATGGCTAGGAAAGAGATGCTGAAATAAGACTGCCATGTTAGATAGATGGCTGATTAATGTCCTACAGGGCAATAAAACCATATTCCCTTTATGGTTAACTCCTTTGATGAACTATACAAATTTTAAGGACATAGATTTGTGTAAAACTCTTACCTTTATAAGACTATAAAAATGTCTGCCCTTTTATCTGTTGTGAATTGTTAGTCAATACACTGTGATACTCTCCAAGTGTCAGATTAGGGTCAAGCAAGTATTCTGGAAAGTGCTCTGGAGTGAGGTCAAAGATTTAACCAAACATCTATTTACATTTTTCCATTTGGAATACATTTATTTTTAATTCTTCTTATTATTATTTTTGCCACATCTGTGGCATATGGAAGTTCCTGGGCCAGGGACTGAATCCGAGCTGTAGCTGTGACCTATGCTACAGCTGCAGCAATGCAGGATCCTTAACCTACTGTGCTAGGCCAGAGACCGAACACGTGGTACTGCAGAGACAAAACAGATCCTTAGCCTGCTGCACCACAGTGGGAACTGGAATACACTTTTCTTTACTATTATTAAAAGTATTTTTGAAAGGGATAATCTAGAAGATATTGAGCAGAGATGAGTCAACTGATTATAGGAACTTCTCCTCTCTATCAACCAACCAGGGTTTTTCTGATTCTAAAATCATGAGAGTGAGAAGAAATGAGGCCCCAAACTTGGAGCTTTTGCTGCCTGCCACAGTGACCCTCAACCCTGGCTGCATTTTGGAATCACCTGAGGAGCTTTAAAAAAAAATACTGCTCCCAAGGCCCCATCTCAAAACTTCTTATTTAATAGGTTTGGCATTTGGGTTTATCTTTAATTTTTCCCTGGTTTTGAGGATTTTTAGTCCAATATAGCTGGGGCCTCTGTGGATCTGGGGGAGGTTATTAACAGCTGAAATAGGTACATAAATTGGGGTGAAAGTGTTGTCTGTTAACACTTGAGCTTCCTTCTAGGAAGGATCTGAAAGTACCAGTTTTATTGCAGTAAAAGCAGTCAAACACTAAGAGGCTAACAGAAAAACTCCCTTTTTTAAGACACCACATCAATAATATCTGTACTGTGGTGAGGCTGTCCTCAAAAGGAGTTTTCAAAAGGGATACACTACTATAACCATCTCCTATTCACCCCGTTGATGAAGGACCCCCACCTGCAGTTATGGGGATGGATGAACATACAATACCCAGCACTAGATAGATGGGTTAACAGAAGTTTACTATTCCCATACACTCACAACCTGGTGGAGAAGACACCGCAGGTCATGCAGGTTCACTAGAGGGTTGCACTAGGAACAGAGAGAACAACCATGGGCTGTGGGAGGCGGCTTTCTAGGATCAAGAGGATGAGGTGTCCCCTGGCTCCCATGGGAGAAGATAACTGGCTTATATGAACACAGAGCAAATAATAGGGCACCAAATCTCTAGGATACTCAGGGAGAAACAAGGACTATGTATGTTAGGACACCATGATAAGAGGGGTTGTTTGGCTGGGAGATCTCATGAGTGGGACTGGAGTGGGGTGGGGAACTCATGGTTAGGCCATTCGAAGCTTTCCTGGTTTCCTTCAGATGTCAAGGCAACGTATAATACTGGGCCTTAATTTGGGATTTAACCACATACACACATTCACAAAAAATCACGTGTTTGCATTTATGCATTATGCATATATATATGGGTACATACAGTTGTCCCTCATTATCAGTGAGGGACTGATTCTAGGATGTCCCCTACCTCATGGCTGCCAAACCCTGCAGATGCTCAAGTCCTTTATATAAAATGGAGTAGTAACTGCATATAACCTATGCACATCCTCCCATATCTTTGTATACTTTAAATCTTCTCTAGATTACTTATAATACCTAATACAATGTAAATACTATGTAAATAGTTGTAAATACAATGTAAATGTTATGTAAATAATTACTGGCATGAAGCAAATTCAAGTTTCACTTTTTGGAACTTTCCGGAATTTTTTTCTTTTTGAATATAGTTAGTTGAATCTGCAGATGCAGAACCTGAGGCTATGGAGGGCTGACTGTTTATCAAGAATGAAATAAAAAGATAGAGACTCAACCCAGCAATCCCACTCTTGGGCATATATCCGGACAAAATTTTCCTTGAAAAAGACACATGCACATGCATGTTCATTGAAGCACTATTCACAATAGCCACGACATGGAAACAACCCAAATGTCCATTGACAGATGATTGGATTAGGAAGATGTGGTATATATACACAATGGAATACTACTCAGCCATAAAAAAGAACAAAATAATGCCATTTGCAGCAACATGGATGGAATTAGAGACTTTTATACTGAGTGAAGTGAGTCAGAAAGAGAAAGACAAATACCATATGATATCACTTATATCTGGAATCTAATATATTGCACAAATGAACCTTTCCACGGAAAAGGAAATCACAGACTTAGAGAACAGACTTGTGGTTGCCAAGGGGGAGGGGGAGGGAATGGGATGGTCTGGGACTCTGGGGTTAATAAATGTAGATTATTGCCTTTGGGATGGAAAAGCAAGGACATGCTGCTGTATAGTACCAGGAACTATGTCTAATCACTTGTGAAGAATCTGTATATGTATGCTTAACCAGGTCACCACGCTGTACAGTTGAAAAACTGACAGTAAACTGTAAACCAGCTATAATGGAAAAATAAAAATCATTACATTAAAAAAAAAGATAGGGACTCAGCACCTCTTGTTCCCTTGGAAGAAATAAAAAGATCAAAGAGATGTAGCTCTCTGATTAGCCATGCCAAATAGCTGGTTTTGCTTCATATACAGTAACTAATTAATGCATGATAGGCTTTTTGAATTGTAACTGAGAAATTAAATTTCAGCTCAATTATTAGTATTTGTGATTCAGAGCTTGCTGAGAAGTCATCAAAAATAAGACTTTGTTAATTTTGTATTTTGCCTACATGAAAGAACATAACAGAAAGAACATTTTAGGGAGAAGACAAATAAATTTCACCTGAATTTTAGGTGTCTGAGATATTCAAGTGGGGATGTCTTGACAGTTTGTTGATCGTACAGGATATAAATTGGAGCTAGACACATACACTTTGCAGCTATCAATTTTATAGCATGGGTTCACCTTAGCTGTACGGAATGACTGCATGTTTATCTTCAGAGTTCCCTGGGGGTATGGTACTAACTACTGGCCAAGGCTACGGGATATATTTGCTAAAGATAATTGGTATTCTATAATCATGTACCTGAACTGTTTTAGGGAAGGATGTAACAGCTTGCCAACATTTGGGAATAATAATTGGATTATAATAATTCAGTAATAATAATAATTGCACCTGTTTTTTGCAGAACCTGAGGGGTTTCAATGGTTTAGGCTGGTCATGAAAGTAGACATGCATACAAGACCAGTCCATTATAAGAGGAGCAGACTTGTGACTTCTTGGTAACAACAAGGTTCCCACATATATTACATTGCTGGTAGGTCAAGACCCAGAAGCAAAGTGCATCTTATACAACCCAGTGGTGGGAGGCCAAGGAAGCCTGTCCTAGAAATATCTGGACCTCTTTCATTGCACACCCTTCTCCTACTATTGCTGTTTCCTTTACTTGTGATAAAACTGTTTTGTGAGTATAAAAAGTTTAAGTTTTGTGAGGCCTTTTAACAACTGAACACTTAAAGCAATTAATGCATAATTAACATATCACTTGATGATATTTAAACCAAAGGAGTTGATGGAATTATTTGAGGAAATTGTATTTGATGAGGGGATGAGAAAGGTGAGGCTGGAAATCTTAGAAACTTCATTTAATGGCAAGCAGGAAAGAATACATCTGATGTACTGTAGATAACATCACAAAGTAGATAAAGTGGGTTTTGATACTCCCGTTTACAGAAGAGGAAATCACAGACTGGAAAATGTTTTTACTTTTCTAAGACCACACAGTTAGATCTTTTAGACTCCTTAAACCTGGCTCCTTCAACTGCATTACATTGTGTATTGATTAAAGCTAGTCTTTAGAGAAGTTCCTAAGAGAAAGCTTTGAAGAGTACAAGAAAATTTTACAGAGGTTTTGTGGCTTTCCTGACCAGTAGAGATGTTAAAAAATAGCAGTCTTCACCATCCTGCAATTAGGATTTCTGGGACATCTTTGCCCCACAGGGAAAGTCTGTTGCTTTCTACAAAACTAGTGACTCTTCATTTTTAGGATTTATTTTTAAAAATCAATTGAGACATACCCACCAATGCCTAGAATAACCTTCACTCCATCAAACTGCCGTTAAATAAGGCCATGCTATGTCCCGGCATTTTTCTCTCTCTAGTACAATCTTGGAACATGGCGTGCTCTTAATACACCTTGAAATCATGTATTTTACATTGCTAGTGTTAGTGTAATTTGCTTTTTATAGCATATGTATTCCTGAGATAAATGTCACTTAAAAATGGATTCCTATTTTAAGAGCCCCAAACTGTGGGCTATGACAAAACTGAGCTCTGGGCAGCTCCTGACTTGGGAAGACTTTGCAGCTCTTTCTGTCACTGAATAACTTTCCTTTGCCAGTCCTCAAAATATTGGGAGTGCCTTCTATTCTGTAAATATCTTGATCCCAGAGGTCACACCTAATAGGTACACGTCCCCTAACAGGATTGTCCATTCTGTGTCAACATCAGTATATTTAAAATGTCAAAAATATAGTAAAACCAGTTACGTGACAACTACATTATTTATTTACCGTTTGGAAATGGGTTTACCATGCAGCTATTTATAGGAAACCTCTAACTAATTCCCTCAGTATTAGAAAAAATAAAATGTATCCCTGAGCTTATCAATTTTCAAGTTTGGACTTTTACTGAATCTTATTTATACTTCTTTCTATTGAACTCAGTAAATATTAATGAACAACACATACACTTATCATTGCATTCAATAGTCGGTATATAAATTAAATGGTATTTCAACATACTATCTTGCCTTGCAATCACTTATGATATAGTTGGAGCCAGAGAAATTCAAACCTAAAATGGTAGATGAAAAGTAAAAGGCAGAATTTGATCAAGCAGATAAAAAGAGATACGCAAGAATAAGGATCCTATGACATTTTATTAATTCAAAATTACTTATTAAACATTATGATAATTGCTTCCCACAATAATCCTATATGTTAGGTGTTAATATCTCTGCTTACAGATGGGGTCTCTGAGGGGCAACTAAGCCAGTGAGTGATGTGGTCAGGACTCAGATAATCTGACAAATGACCAGAGTACTGCTCAGGGCCAACACACTGGTCTTCTCTTGTCACATTTACTAACAACTTCCTCCTCCCTTTGTACTGAAGAGTTCCAGCCTTAACCCTTGACATGTGGTTTCTGGGATCATTCTTGTTTATGTGACTTCCCAGGGCATGTCTTGATGATGTCCTCCCATGCTCCCACCTCACACAGCTTTTACTGACCATCCCACTTAGATGTACTTTCGACACATGACAGTTAAGTCTAAATTCTAGCTCTTGATTTGTCATCTTTACTTCCCTTTTTCATTGTCCTAGGATTAAAATCTTTTGATACTCTCTACTTTCCCCTATGATTATAAACTAGCAAGCCTTGTTGATTTTCCCATTATCACAAATATCCAGAGGCTTAAAGACACCAGGCCATCCTAACTAAGAGACAACCAAGTTTGATCCCTTTGAGTCAAGGAAATGTTCTTGTGTTGAACAGGATAATAATAGTATCTACTTCATAGGATTTTAAAAAATTAACCGAGTTAACATGCGTAAAGCACATAGAGTTCTTGGCACATAATAAGCATTTAAAAATATAAAATAGTAGCACTAGTATTAGTATCCATGAATACGTTGGATTAAATTTTTAAGCATGCCAAGTCTGCACTTTAGGGTGATTATTCATTTTCTATAAATGACATAATATATATATAAAACTAATAGCAGATGGAGTTCCCGTTGTGGTGCAGCGGAAATGAATCTGACTGGTATCCACGAGGACTCGGTTTTGATCCTTGGCCTTGCTCAGTGAGTTAAGGATCCGGCATTGCTGTGAGCTGTGGAATAGGTCACAGATATGGCTCAGATCCCATGTTGTTGTGGCTGTGGCTGTGCCGCAGGCTGGCAGCTGCAGCTCCAATTCGACCCCTAGCCTGGGAACTTCCATATGCTGTAAGTGTGGCCCTAAAAAAAAGAAAAATAAAGTGCTTGGTACACAGGTGTTCAACACATGCTACTTACCCCCAATATAGACATCCAAGTTCCCTTCTAATTCTAGGAGTCTATGTTAAGTACATACACCATTATGTACATTATTTGTATGTTAAAGAGTTGAAAATGTTTAATAAAAGTTTATTGAGATTCAATATTACACAGAGCCATGTAATTCCTGATACTTCTTTTCTTTTTCTTTTTTTGTCTTTTCTAGGGCTGCACTAGCGGCACATGGAGGTTCCCAGGTTAGGGGGCTAACCAGAGCTGTAGCTGCCGGCTGATGCCACAGCCACAGCAACAGAAGATCTGAGTCGCGTCTGCAACCTACACCACAGCTCACAGCAATGCCAGATCCTTAACCCACTGAGCAAGGCCAGGGATTGAACCTGCAACCACATGGTTCCTAGTTGGATTTGTTAACCACTTAGCCACTAGAGGAACTCCACTGATATTTGTTTTCTCAGGAGCTGAGGCCATTTCCAGTGAAGATCTGTCAGCTGCCATCTTTCTCTTCGGTTAGGTTCTGTGCCTTTTCTTATGAAACTGTAACCTGTGCTTGGCCTCCTTTGGTGGGTAGTAATGATCGATATACTTGGGGCCAAACTTGTGCCACCAGAAATCTGAGGGTTAATGCATGTGTGTGAGACGCATTGTATTGCATTTCCATATATCACACATGGAATGACACAAATAGATCGTAATTTTTAAAAAGGCAGAAAAAATTGAAATACATAAAATAAAGAAGCACTATATAGAGATTCGAGTTTTGGAAAGAGGGCAGTTCTGCAACAAAAGGAATACAGTTAAGAATAGTTCTTCCTACACTGCTTCCTGCTTGGGCTTCATCTGCTCTTCAGGGAACATGACTTTAGTGAAGCCCTAGTTGAGACGATTTTGAGATGTAGTTCCCATGGCAACAGGCTCTAAAGTGACATAAATCCAGAGAAACTTTTCTTCGTTCTTCTATCATCCAAATAAGAATCCTCTGAAGGCTCCTAAAGAAAAGTCAACTTTTAATGAAGCTTGTGTCTTCTTTGCTTTCTGTGCCCCAAGGAGTCTTTTCCTGTGGGGCTCATTTCAGCTTTGTAATAATGATTTATTTTCTTTAATTGTGAGTTGACTTCAGTGGAGGTGAGAGCAGGGATTGGAGTTTGTTGACATCGCTAAGGCAGTGGCAAGTTTCTAAGTGTAAGATTCATGCTTGAGGCCCCCTGTTATTGAGCTGTGATCAAAATATATCCCCCATATGGAGGACTGGCAAGTACAGTGTATGTGCAAATGTCACCTAGAACTCACACAACACACACACACACACACACACACGGCTGATATAGGAGTTATAATTAGCTTGCCAGTGGAGGACAGGCAGCTGCCAACAGGTTCGCATTATAAACCCAGTGCATGATGACTCCAACTACTTCAGTCTGACCAAAATCAACAGAGTACTGTCTGAAAGTTCACAGAGATCTGGGTTTTTTTTGGTTAAAGAGTTTGTCTTCAAAAGAAAAAAAAAAAACCTGGGTGAGGATGTGGAATGTTTACAATCCCCAACAAGCTTTAGCAGACTGTTGATGAATTTGGGAGATCTTCCCTGAGAACTGGTTTTGACAGAGAATTCCAAGTTGAGAAAGCTTAGGACTGTGAGTGTTTGGGGAAGAGGGATTTTTACTGAGACTAAAAGTGCGTACAGAATGAGAAGATTGGAGACTGTGAAGGGAAAGCTCATCTGACTTTGTGATCTGGCCTCTGTGGTGTGGTAGAATGTGATTATTTGAAAAATAAGAGCATTGGTTTTTGGACAAGTAGGGACTGGGTGAAATATTCAAGGACCTTGAGCCTGTCTGTGAATTAAGTTGTGTTGGGGAGATGGTCTTTATATAAAGTTTTGAGGAAAAAAATATTTCAGAGTCCCTCTCATGTCTATCAGCTCTTCTCTTCCATCCTGTACGAGCCTCTCTCTTGCCCCTTGCAGGCTCATCTACCTCTTAGCAAGTTTTTTTCTCCTCATTCCCTCCCTAAATTATACATATTTTATGTTTATGGATATTTCCTATGACATTTATCAAGGCTCTGCCATGTGTCTGCCTCTTGGTGAGACTCTTCCACTACATGGTTTGCTTGTTTGTTTACTTTGCTTTTTAGGGCCACACCCTTAGCATATGAAAGTTCCCAGGCTAGGGGTCCATTGGAGCTGTAGCTGCCAGGTACACCCCAGCCACAGCAACACCAGATCCAAGTTGCTCTGAAATCTACACTGCAGCTCATGACAACACTGGATCCTTAACCCACTGACTGAAGCCAGCGATCGAACCTGCATCCTCATGGATACTAGTTGGATTCACTAACTACTGCTGAGCCGTAATGGGAACTCCTTACGTGGTTTAATTTAACCCTCATAACAGCCCCATGAATACTATCATCACCCCCATTTTGCAGATGAAAAGACTGAGAATCTGAGATTAGTGAACATTTGGTGCGTTGCTGCAAGCCAGGGTCTACATTTGGTTTAAAGATATGAACTGAATAAACCTAGTGCCCATCCCTCCTGTTCCTGCAGGGATGTGGATATTCACACAGATGGGGATGTGTTGTGAGGACAGCAGCAGCAGGTCTAAGGACAAGGCACTGTAGGATTTTTTGGCTCATCCTCATGAGGGCGATAATGATTTGAGATCCCACTCATTCTGGAATTTTGGCATTTTGATAGAACATACTCAAAATCTCCATCACATGGAAATGCAGGTACTTGATCAAGTACACGATTCATATTTAGTTTCTTGACCTGGAATCAAACAGCTTTGGGAGGGGTTGCTTCCTCCGCAGTGGAACAAGAAACATTTTGGTCAGACCTGATCCAAAGACTGTTTTCAGAGTACCTTAGCTGGGGTTTCCACAAAAATCCATGCTGGAAACAAGGATTTGTGTGCAGGTAGCTTATTTTTTTGGAAGAGATCTCAAGGAAAAGGAAGAGTGAAACAGAACAGGATAGAAAGCCAATCCAAGGGTGTGGCATTGGGCTGTTTACCTTACTCAGAGATTTAGGATTAGTCCCTCTGAGGCCCTTGGCGATACTATGAGGAATGACCCACTAGAGACATAGAAGAGGGAAGCATTTATCCACCAGCTCCCAGGATGTGCTAACTCCTTCACACTTCCAGGTTTGCACACGTACCAGAACAGCTGAGCAGATTCCCACAGGCATTCCACATGTGGTGGCAGACATCTTAGGGCTGAAAAGCAGGACATATGTAAACGGTACAGCTGAGAAACTGTTGTTTGGTTACAACTGCATGCAGCCAGCTGCCACAGCAACAGCAGAGGCTGAAAGCATAGGCTGAATAATATGAAACGAGGCATAAAATGTGTCCCAAACAGAGTTTGGTGATGGTCCCTGAACTCAGGGCCTTGTAAAAATGTTCAGAGTGGAGGGCAGAGGACACCTCAGTTATACGGCAAGGCCCATATTACATGATTTTTAATGTGCTAAAAAAAACTTAGAACGTTCTTTTGCTCCATTTGCCTGTTTATGTATTCTGAAAGTCCATCCCTTGTCCCTTATCTTATTGTTGTGCTTTGAGTTAAGGTATCTGGTCTGGATTGCAAGATGAAACACAGTGCAGGAGGGACTGTGGCACCAAGTCATTGGCACTCAATAGTTCATTAGACTAATCGGTTTTTCTCAGCACGTCTGATCATGTCATTTCATTCTCCTGCTCAAAATGTTCCATGAATTCACAGCGCATACACACTCCCTGTCCTGACATTCAACCTGGGTTGACATTCAACAACCTGAACCTGGGTTGTTGATCTAGGCCTGCTGTCCAATTATGTTCTTTACTTGTACAAACTACATTTCATCAGACTAAAGACAAGGTGGGCTTCTTCTGGATAAGCTGGAGAATCTCTTCAGTTGCAGAGGTTAGAGACATGTTTTATTCCAACTCCACTGCTAACTAGCTCTGTGATTGGCTGGGCCTCAATTTCCCTGTCTAAATGATCCAGGGAGTAGGGTGCGGGAAGAATAGATCAAGGGTATCCCAAACCTGGCTAAATATCCGGATCACCAGGGGAGATTTAGAAGAGAAAACAGATTATAAAGCCCTACTCCTAGGGCTTCTGATTTATATGTCTGGACTGGACCAGCACCGTATGAACTTTAATAAGCATATACTTACCTAATTCATTTGTACAGCTAGGTTTGTGAACCACAGAAGTAGAAGCTTTATCTGTGAGGACACGAAAGTATGAATTACCTGTAACTGAGCTCAAGAAGACTCTAAGAGACTGGTTACAGAATAACTTTTGTCATGAGAGAAGGAAGTTAGGAAAAGAGCAAAGCAAGCAAAACAAGTAACAAATGTTAGTGGATTCAGTGGGATAAAGTGGAATCAAGCCACAAGGCCTCAGGGTCAGTCTGAGGGTACCAGTAGCTTGAAAGAGAGCTGAGAGGATGGAGTACAGGGGGAAATCAAGGAGAATTCCAATAAATCACCAATTGTGGAAAAAACTATTCTTAACTCATGGGGATTGTTCTTTACTATTAAGTTCAAATTCCAAGAGATGGAAGGTTTGTTTTTCTTGGACTAGATATTGTGTAATTCCTTTGATAAACTGAAATGTAACTGGTGTGTGGAATTCCCTCCTCTAAACTTGCACAGCATTTGTTTTTAATAAATAATTTTTTTCTGCATATTTCTTATTATTTTTTCTGCATATTTAGTTTGATATGTTCTATCTTGTCTCTTCCCAGAGAATGTCAGAGCCTTGAAGGTAAGGCTTTATACATTTCATTATCTCCCACAGGGAGATTTTAATTGCAATTGTTAAGAACACTAACTTTGGATTTAGATGGACCTTAATTTCACATGACCTTTGTAATATCTAGTAAAATAATCCATCTCTAAAATGGGAGTGATGAAACTCAGTTCATAGGATTTGGGGGAGAATTAAAATAAAGTATTAAATGGAAAATGCTTTGGGTCTTGGCATGCTGGGGTCAGCATATAAGTGCTAGGACAGGAAGAGTGTTCGGTATACATATATAATAAATGCTGAATAAATGCTAAATTATTTTTGCCTTTTACTTAGTAGATGTTAACTGAACAAATAACGTTTCTAAAATTCCATTCAAATATCATCAAGGGTATAAGTAAAAGTTCCTTCATTTTAAAGTTAATTTTTAGGGCTGTGGTCCCCAGGGGAACCTTTGGCTTTCTATTTCTAATCAGGTCCCTAGATCTCAAAACCCAAATAAAACTGCTCAGTCTCCTGTCACCGCCTTACACTGATTACAGGCAAGGATGCTGTCTCCTTTGCATAAGCTGGAAAAAAGCCTCAGGGTAAAGCCTCAATCAGACATCACAGTCTTCAGTTAAGAAAGAATTTGAAGGCAGTCCAGGCTCTGATGCCCCCAAACAGAACAAGGACTAAAGGGGTCTGTTCTTATTTCCTTCATCTGTGTTAGCACTATAGCCATTTATCTGTCTGAACAACTGAGGGCAAGAGTTAGACCCAAAGGGACACAGCTGAAGCTTCAGGCTGAAGGAGGTGAGTAACTAAATCTGGGCTGAACTTTTCCTAAGTTTCCAATCTCAAGTAGTAAAGACCTAGGGAAGGACCCCTTCCCTCTTCTGCTCTGTCCAAGCTGACCATGAGGTGGACACTCTGCCACAGGTGGGCTGGCTCCGTCTACTCCGAGGACTCTCCCCAGAGACTGGTCTCTGTCACTGTAAACTCGAGTAGACACTAGAGTATTGGAAGCACACAATAAATGGACTAAAGTAAAGATCCAGAAGACCCCTGAGCTCATCCTTGGGTCCCTTCTTCCCAGCAGCACCATCCCTCATCTTGGAGGCAAGTCTGACCTACAGATGGTGCTCCAGAGGCAGGTCACTGTTGTGAGAACAGACTCAGAGACTTCCAGAAAGGCTCTCCTGCTCAAGCCCCAAATATTTCTATGTGGATTTAATTCTAAAGAACAGGGAGGTAACAGGGAGGGCAGCAGTGGTCTCTCTTTCTCCCCCTAAGTGACGCTTTCCCCTTGTTCCCACAGAATGCCTTATATGAGAATGGTAGCTGAGAACTCTTCTGTGGCAGAGTTTATCCTCGCAGGCTTAACCGACCAGCTGGAACAGCAGGTCCCCCTCTTCTTCCTGTTTCTAGGTTTCTATGTGGTCACAGTGGTGGGGAATCTGGGCCTGATCACGGTGATTGGACTCAACTCTCACCTGCACACCCCCATGTACTTTTTCCTCTATAACTTGTCCTTCATAGATTTCTGCTATTCTACTATTATCACTCCCAAAATGCTGATGAGTTTTGTCTCAAAGAAGAACATCATCTCCTACGCAGGCTGTATGACTCAGCTCTTCTTCTTTCTTTTCTTTGTCGTTTCTGAGTCCTTTATCCTGTCGGCGATGGCGTATGACCGCTATGTTGCCATCTGTAAACCACTGGTGTATGTGGCCAGTATGTCTCCTCAGGTCTGCTTACTTCTTTTGCTGGGCGTCTATGGGATGGGGTTTGCTGGGGCCATGGCCCACACAGCATGCATGGTGAGACTGACCTTCTGTGACAACAATGTGATTGACCACTATATGTGTGACATCCTTCCCCTTCTTGAGCGCTCCTGCACCAGCACGTATGTAAATGAGCTGGTAGTCTTCCTGGTTGTGGGCATTGATATTGGTGTGCCCACGGTTACCATCTTCATTTCTTATGCCCTCATTCTCTCCAGCATTCTCCGTATTCGTTCCACGGAGGGCAGGTTCAAAGCCTTTAGCACCTGTACTTCCCACATAATTGCAGTTTCTCTTTTCTTTGGTTCAGGGGCATTCATGTACCTCAAACCTTCTTCTCTTTTACCCATGAACCAGGGGAAAATATCTTCCTTGTTCTATACCATTGTGGTGCCCATGCTCAACCCATTAATCTATAGCCTAAGAAATAAGGACGTCAAAATTGCTTTGAAGAAAACTTTGAGCAAAAAATCATTCTCCTGAGAAAGGGGCAGTCCTTCCATAGATGATTCAGGTCTCACTGGTTACATGGGGGAAATTGCAACTCTTTTTCAAACAAGTTTGTCCTTCTCATTTTAAGAGTTTTAATTTAAGAAAAGTCTTAAAACTATAGGACACTCATTTAGTGGACCTTAAGGATCATTTAGTTATCTCATATTTCTGAGAATAGATACAGGCGTAGGTACCTTCCCCAAGGTCACTCAGTTAATCAGCAGCAGAACTGTGACTAGACTTCAAGCTCTTAGTTTCTGATACTGATTACCGCTACAGTTTAATTTCTTCCTCCCTTGGCCCTGGGCAGTTTCATTTCAAATGTGAGCTGGTCTAAGGCATTAAAGTCTGGTTCTGTCTACAGAAATTTCAGGCAACTTTTCAAAGGTTAATTTTAAACATCACATTTTTGCATGAAGGTAGGAGGTATAACATTTTGTTGGGATGGTCTTGGCTAAATGACCAGACAAATTCTTGAAGAGTTTTGCAAAGTATACGGGGGAAGTGTGCTGGGACCCAGACAGGAGCAAGCATCCTATCTCCTGAGACAGAGAGATGGAGCTCTGGGGACTTGGACTATCACGGGGTTTGGCGATGCTAGGTACAAGGCCCCACAGAATGTGTCAGGGTTACAAAGGACAGGATTTGGGATTCATTTCATACACAATCATTTTCTTACTTTCAAATTGTGATTTTAAAGCAGGAGTGGAGATATCTGCAGCACAGGGTGGTCAGCTCAGGATCTGGAGACAATTTCGAAATCCTAGAAAACCTTGTGTTGTAAGCCAGGAATCAGGTTAGCACACAGGGCAGCCAGTCACAGAGGAAATGGCCACTGACTGTTATGGTCCCACATGCGACAGAGACTATGTGCAGTGTTCTGTGTGTGCCTCCTCAGATCAACTTGCTGCCCTCTGTACCTTACTCCATGCCCTGGGAGGCATTCCCTAAAGGATACTGTCAATGGGCTCCCTGGCCCCTGGTTTCTCATTGGGTTAGGCCAATGGCAGCATCAGCAGAGGGAATCAGAAGGTGGGTGGTGGATGATACTGTGATGTTTATTTCCTGGAATTCTTTCCAGGAATGAAGTAACTGAATGCCCTGTTTCCTACCTGGTTACAGTAACTGCTCCCTTCTTTGCTTCTTCATGCCAAAGGGTGGCAGTGTTTCCTGGCTCATGCTAGTCTGGGGAACCCTACCGGCCCTTTGTAGTTTCTCTCAACCACTTTTTTTTTTTTTTTCTGCCTACACCATAACAAATAGTTCCCTTGTTATATTTTTCAGTTACTTTGCTTCAGTGATCATCTGTTTTCTTTTGGGACCCTAACTGACACACATTCCAGTGAAGGGTAGAAGAATGTCCAGCTTAAGTTGTAAATCCATAGCCTAATGGTACTGTGTAAATGGAGACAGAGTTGTCTTTTGGTTTAAAAGATAATTGTAAGTGGTAAACTTTTTTTTGTGAAGCAACACTATCTGAAATGCTGTGAAAATGCTTTTGACTTATGAGATTTTCTTTAGGAAAATTCTATTTGGAAAAACGAAGTTGGAAGGGATATATAGTTTTGCCCTTTGGGATGGTACAGATCAAAAGGATGAATTCAAAAGGCTAAGAATGGAATGAAAGAATTGTACTTTAGGCAGTACAGAACAGATGGATGGACTGGAATTTGGGTAAGTGGGCAGGGGGGAGGAGGGAGCATAAGGACTGAGAAAGAGCAGAGACTAGAGAATTGAAGGGTAGAATCAAATTTTAACCTTAGCTTTTACGCAGTAGCTATGTGACCTTAACCACATTACTTGATGACTCTGTGCATCAATGCCTTCATCTTTAAAACTCTTTTCATAGGATTATTAAGAAAATTAAACTCCAGGTACTCAGAATAATTTATTTCCATCCTTGCTAGAGCCTCTTCTCTAAGTATCAGCACTTTATCTTTCTAGGCTCATGATTGCCTATATGAAAAATGATCATGCTGTGTAAGATTATTATTACATTCTTTCTCTATTAATATATGCATATTAAATGAGTGGTACGTGTTCATGGCATTTAAAATTATTACCAAATGATAATCAATGAAAGAACATCCTTTCACTTCAGTTTTCTGGTCCTTTAACCTCCCCCAGATCCACGATTATTGCTAGCTAATTGTATATTGTTAGTCTTTGCATGTATACAGTGCTTACACATACACAGCATGCAATGTTTTCTTTAGTTTTAAAGCAGTTGCTTTAAAATGTACCTACTGAGAAAGAAACTTAGAAGAAGAGGGAATAAGGGGTTGCTATTAGATCAATAAATGAATAAAAAAAGCAGAAAACATGTATATGAAGGATTATGGGTAGCCAGAAAGAGGGAAAGAGAAAGGAACACTGTGAAAACAAGGAAGCTTCAGCCTTGGCTACAAAAGTTTGTGCTCCAAGACAGAGGTCACAGCAAGAATTTGTTTTTTTATGATCTCTTGCTTCCAATTTGACTTTCATGATTGTGTAAAATTCTACCATATGGATGCATTATATCCAATAAGCAATTTACAATTACTGTAGATTTTAATTTTTCCAAATTATAAATAATTCTTGATGAACATTCAATAAATCTTTGAGCACCCCCCCACTCCTCTTAAAATATCTTCGTAGATAGGGGATTACTGAATTATACAAGATTCTTGAAGTTTATTTCAAAATCCCTTCTTGAAAGTTTATCTCAACTTGCACTCTCACTTGCAGCATAAATGTATCTTGACTTTGACCAGATTCTGTACTGGTAAGGGTGGCACTCTTGAAAACTTACTTTTCATTTTGGTAGTGATGGTGTTTGTATTATTTATTATCACTTCCTTTTACATCTTTCGCCCCCTCTACTTTGTGAACTACTTGTAGTATCTGGATGGGTAAACAAAAGAAATGAAGGAGCAAAACTGACAAGGTTTTCTCCCTTACTGTACTTCCTTATATACTCTTTTTACTTCTTAAACAGCTCTATCTTGGTTTAATCATCTTTCTGGCAATCTTTTTAATCCTAGGAAGGGAAGGCGCTCTGGAGCCTTTAAATCTGTGATAATCTTTCTGGAATATCTTTTTCCTACCTTCCAATGATTTCCACGCCCCTGCTCTGTGCTCTCACAGCACGCTGCATGCAACCTATCAAGTGCTGGTCACAATGTAGGGTCCTCGCTCACTTTCTTTACTGTACCCACCCCCACCACAAATTAGGCAGTAGGTATTGTGTGAGCAGAGTCCCTGGTGTCTGTTTTGATATGTCCCCACACCTAGCTCAGTGCCCAGCACATATGGAGTGGGGGTTTAACAGATACGTGTTGGATGAAAGAATGGACCTCCTAGTAATTCTAGTAGTTGATTTACTAAAGGGGTTTCCTTGTTCTCACTCTACTGGCCACACATTCTTTTCTTCCAGCACACAGACAAACACGTTTGTTCCCTAATATTCCATCACCAATGCTTGATTATTTTCTTCCTGTGTTTACTCCTGATTCTTAATTTTAGGCACATGCTACCTGGCATCTACAGAAGTCAAACCCTATCTCAAATTTGTAACCCATAATTTTCCACTCCTTTAAGTGGTAAAATGTACAGTGTTACGTAAAAGGGTTAACTTAAGCAAACTCTAAATCACTATCCAGTTGAATATAGGGCTTTGAGGGGAAATTTGAAAAATACTAACAGCTGGGCTTTTATTTTGTACTTCTCATTTTAACTAATATCCCAGAGACAACATACTGCAGAAAAATTTGTAAAATAAACAAATGAATCATACATGTGTGAAGCTCCTGTTTTCCCCAGAGTAATAGAAACTGTAAGCTCGAATGACTGTGTTCAAAAGATAAATATACTTAAAAAAAATCAAGACCATAGCTTGATTCTTCTTTGCTAACTTTGCAGGGCACAGCATCACTTCCTCAAAACAAAGCTTCTTTCTTCTTTACTCTCACAAATGAATATATTCTATATTCTCTTAGAATTGTTTCTGGGACATTTGATAATACAGAGTTTTCGAAACTTAGCAAGTTCCTTAGTAATGAATTGGGGAAGATTGCTACTTTCCCCCTTTTGTAATTAAAAGTAAATTGTAGGGAAATATTTTGACACTATGAAATGTCATGTTCCTTTTAAATCTTTCGCATGCTATTTTTAGCATCCATTAATGATGCTTGCCTGAATTAATTATTACTCTGATGGTTGTAAAATGAAGATTTTCTAACTCTATCAATTTTTTGTTATTGGTTAGTTTGCACTTTATCAGAAAGAATCTTTTTTCTTCTGTATATATTTACATATTCATTCATTCATTTATACCACTCTGGACTTATGCATCCTAATTTTATCTGAGATACAATTCATTATTGTCATTAGTTACTTTGATGCTCAATTTGTTCCTTATTTGTTCAGTGTGAGCCTCTTCACACTTGTTCTTATGTTCTTTTAATATATCTCCATTAGATTTTCAGCACTTTTTAATTCCTGACAAAACAATCAGGCTCATCCTACACTCTCCCTGCCTCAGCATTGGTTCTATGTAGAGACAAATGGAGTTTAAAACTGAGATACGAATTCTAGGTGAAATGAGCTGTATTTAAAGTAATTCTGCAAACAGGTGTTTAGCGGGAGAATAGTCATGTTTGCAAAGTATTTATTTATATGTTTGCTCTTGGAGGATACTTATCTATGTACAAGTGAGACTTGTTTTGTGTGAAGAAGCCAGTCTCTATGTCCCAAATCTGATGATCCCCAAGTGTCACTTACGGTCCCCTTCTCACCATTTTTTACTTGTTCACACAGCAGTTTCCCAGGTCCCCATCAATGACTAGTGAGACCAGATGAAAGGGAGAATTAGGCCCGGAGTGTGTGGAAAAAAAGCCCTGAGATACTTGTAAATTATTACATTTACATTGCTCTAAATGTAATAGTTTGCATTTACCAACCCCAAACTCCCCATCCATCCCACTTCTCCTCCCCTCCCCCCTGGCAACCACAAGTCTGCCCACCCCTTCTAGCACTCAGTTCAGGTTTTCTGGTCTCCAGCCCTATCCTTCTTTCACTCTTTACCAAATATCAAAAGGCAAGTCTGGAGATGTAAAATCTGCTTTATATGTTGTTCACCATGTACTGCAGTAAAGTACAAACTATGGTGCTAACGAGTTTATGCCCCAGATGTGATTCTAGCTTCATTTGTGTTTCGCCCTTCACTTTCCCTAGTGGGGAAGAAACCTCTGTGTCCAGGCAGGTAAATGAAGAAGAAACTCTTTCTCTTCCCCCTTCACCCAAAGAAGAGGATGGAAGGACTGGTCAGAAATTGGGAGAATGAACTTGAAATGTGGCTCAGTGTGGCCCAGCCCCTTTCCTACAGCTCCTCTCCCTGTTTCTAGTTAGGACAGGCACATTCCTTATCAAGATCCCCACTCACCTCTTCTATTTGCAGCCCTTCTCATTTATAGAGAAGACCAACAGGTATCAGGCTCAGTTTAGACTCAGATTCATAAACCTAGTCTATGGTGTGCAATGATGGAATTATATGGTTTTGCTGCAGATGAGCATCCAAGCTGGTTTTCCAATCAACTTTATCAGCAATACAGCTGGCACATTTTTCTTCCTGTCTGACTTTTGTGTCTAACTTCTCAGTTGATTCTGAACTCAGAGAGGGAGGAAGGATATAATTTACTATCATCCTTAATCCACCCCAACTATCTCCCACCCTTCTCTGTCATGTATACAATGGTTCAAGTCTCCATTTCATTTTCCATTCCCCAAATCTGAAGTGCTTTCCCCCCATATGACCTTAAAATTTTTTTTTTTCTTTTTATAGCTGTAACCGTGACAAATGGAGGTTCCCAGACTAGGGATTGAATCAGAGCTGAAACTGCAGGCCTATGCCACAGCATAGCAACACCATATCCAAATAGCATATGTAACCTACGCAACAGCTTGCAGCAAAGCCAGATCCTTAACCTACTGAGAGAGGCTAGGGATTGAACCTGTATCCTCAGAAAGACAGCATTGGGTCCTTAACTCAATGATCCACGATGGGAACTCCTACCTTTAATATTTCCTTTTGTGATTCCCTTTGTCCAGAACGTCCTTCTGATTTTTTCTGCTGGTAAACTTCTACTTATGGCTTAGGACTAACAGGAGTGCATTTCTAAAACCACATCATAAAGCAGATTGTGCACTTCCATAGTAACAATGTAAT
Organism: Catagonus wagneri; assembly: GCA_004024745.2. Lineage (NCBI taxonomy): Eukaryota > Metazoa > Chordata > Mammalia > Artiodactyla > Tayassuidae > Catagonus > Catagonus wagneri. Next base: position 8,089,068 of record PVHT020000113.1, read on the forward strand.
AACTGGAGACTGTTTCTGAATAAAGATCTAGCATAAAATAACCTGTTGCAAAATCAAAGGTACACTTTCTCTAACATTCTAAATGATTTTTAAGAGTAATACAAAGTTTTACAAAGTATACAAAAAACTATTTCATGTAATGATTTTACAAGGAATTGCAAAGACAACAAGGTGAATACAGAGGCCATGAAAAACAACCTTATAATAATACCCACTAATTTACACTCACTCTAGCCAATCATTAATAAAAATAATTTCTGTGCCAATAGATTCCTTAATGTTAACATAATCCTTGTTACTATTATTATTATTTGTTGTTGTTATGGCCCTTCAAAGTATTAAAAAAAGCTGACCAGACAATTTATTAAATAGACTTCTCTTTAGCCAGCAAAAAAGCTTATTATTCATTACTAAAGAAAAGAGGAATCATTGGATAATTGAAGGTTTAAAAAACTTTGTATGAAGGATGGTCTCTGGAATCTAGAATATTTGTTCATTTTATCCTCGAAACTATATCCAAACAACATTTCCCTGGAAGGGGAAAATTACTCAAAATAGAGAAAAACTCTGAGGAAGAGATTGTTACATCCTTTTGAAGCTGATTTTGGCTGGTGTGTCTGCCTTCATCGCAGGGATATGAAAAAGTTGCCCCACAGCCTGGAATGCTTTCCTTGCCTCCACTCCCTGCACACAAATCCTTTAACCTCCAGACCCGATTCTAGCAGTTAGGATTCCTGAATGCAAACTGTAGATGCTGATTCTACTTAACTTCTTCAAAAAAGGGAGTTGTCAAGAAATAGGGTGGCTCACAGAATGTCAGAGCAGACCAGGGAACCAGTTTTTGGAGCCAGGCAGCATTTAGGGGAAACCAGGTGGTGGAATCATGGCCAAATTACACCACAGAACCATCTGGTTAGGCTGCACTGGCTGCACTTGCTGGCACCACCAACACCTGACATTTGTTATTGATTGATAGATTCGTTTTTGTCTTTATGTATGCCAAAAATAAACATAAATTGTTCTTCTTTCTTGTGTCACTTGCCCCAGACTCAGTCCTTCATGGGAACATCTGAGCTGAGCTCAAGTCTTATGTTCTCTGGAGAGATTTCACAGAAGCAGCCAAATCCTGGCTCCAGCCAAGGCTCACAGAAGGGCAGATCCCCAAATGCAGAAAGAGTGCCAACGCCAGATAGTCACAAACAAACAACTTTTTATCCCTACTTACTTTTTGGTTTTAAATCTGAATTCTACTTCCCACAGAGAGGCCACCCCTAACCCTAAAGACTCAGGAAAGCCCCCCAGTAAATGGTCTCATAGAACCCCATAACTTCACTCTGGCACATTTATTGTATTCTTTCTCTTTCTTCTTCTTTTTTTGGCTATACCTGCAGCATGTGGAAATTCCTGGACCAGGGACTGAACACACACCACAGCAGTAACCAGAACCACAGCAGTGACAATGCCAGATCCTTAACCCACTGAACCACTGGGGAACTCCACACTTACTGTATTTCTAGTTAATTACTATTAGTATCTGATTATTCTGGGTTTATCCATATAGATTAACATATTTGAGAGAATAGGGACTATGTCTGTTTTGATTGCTGCTTTACTCTTAGAGCAAAACCCAGGGCCTAGAATGTGGTAAATGCTCTCTCTATTTGTCTGTTAGACCTTTTCTATTTCTATATTTCTAAAATTATATTTCTAGGGAGTACCCACTGTGGCACAGTGGGTTAAGAATCCAACTGTAGTAGCTCAGGTAGCTGCAGAGGTGTGAGTTAAATCCCAGGCCTGGTGCAGTAGGTTAAAGGATCTGGTGTTGCCACAGCTGTGGTGTAGGCTGCAGCTGCAGCTTGGATTCAATCTCTGACCTGGGAATTTCCAAGTGCTGTGGGTGTGGCCATAAAAAAATTTATATTTCTGATTTGTAGTTATTCCCCTACATCCCTGACTGATGTTGAATTCTGGAAAATTTCTACCCTCCAAGTTACTTATTTTATCTTCACCTATGTCTAATATGTTATTTAACATATTAACGGAGTTTCTAATTTCAACAATGATGTTTTTTTATTTCTAGGAGTTCTATTTGATTTTTTCAAACAAACTTTATCAATTCTAATTTTTCCTTCATCACACTTTCCCTTTGCTTATCTTTCTCTGAATATACCAAACACATTTATTTTGTATTTCGTACTTGATAAGCCTAATGATTTCGCAGGTCTGATTCTGCAGTCTGTGGTTTTTCATTTATGGTGATTTTTATTGTGGGTGGCTTACTTTATGTTCGCTTAGTGATTTTCATTAAGAGCTTATTATAGGCCAAACACTCTCTGACATAAACCACAGCAACATCTCAGATACACCTCCTAGAGTAATGACATTAAAAACAAAAATAAACGAATGGAACTTAAAAGTTTCTGCACAGCAAAAGACACCCTAAACAAAACGAAAAGACAACCCACAGAAAGGGTGAAAATATTTGCAAACGATGTGACCGACAAGGGATAAATCTCCGATAATTATAAACACCTTCTGCAGCGCAATACCAAAAAAAAAAAATGAACAGCATTAAAAAATGAGGAGAAGATCTAAACAGACAATTCTCCAAAGAAGACACACAGATGGCAAAAAAAACACATGAAAAGATGGTCAACATCACTCATTATTAGAGAAATGCAAATCAAAACCACTGTGAGGTACCACCTTACACCAGCCAGAATGGCCATTAGCAAAAAGTCTACAAACAATAAGTGCTGGAGAGAGTGTGGAGAAAAAGGAACCCTATTACACTGTTGGTGGGAATGTAAAGTGGTGCAACCGCTGTGGAAAACAGCATGGAGATTCCTCAGAAAACTAAAAATAGAATTACCATTTGATCCAGCAGTCCCAATTCTGGGCATCTCTCCTGAGGAAACCATGACTCGAAAAGACACATGCACTCCAGTGTTCACTGCAGCACTCTATACAATAGCCAAGACATTGAATCAACCTAAATGTCCATCGACAGAGGAGTGGATAAAGAAGGTGTGGTACATACACACAATGGAATATTACTCAGCCAACAAAAGGAATGAAATAATGGCATTTATAGCAACATGGATGGACATAGAAATTATCATGTTAAGTGAAGTCAGTCAGACAATGAGGCACCAACATCAAATGTTATCATTTACATGTAGAATCTAAAAAATGAACACAATGAACTTCTTTGCAGAACAGATACTGACTCACAGACCTTGAAAAACTTACGGTTTCCAAATGAGACAGGTTGGGGGGTTGGGGGATGCATTGAGGGTTTGGGATGGAAATGCTATAAAATTTGGTTATGATGATCATTGTACAACTATAAATGTAATAAAATATATTAATTTTAAAAAAGAGCTTATGATCCTTGGATATTTACCTGGGGGTAATTCTTTGATATCTTGATTTAAATTATATTTTCCCAGGAGGAATTTTTTTTTGGTTATATATGTAATACGAATTTTCTGCCTAAAACACAGAAGTGGTTAGATGTTTTCATGTATATTTTTAATCTCTTTTTCTGTCCTTTCAGAGCCAAGGTTAAGAAAGATAAAATATTTTTGCCCTATTCCTATGTGAGCTTTTTTTCTTCCTCTAATTAAGCCACAGAAGATGTTTCCCATTGGGGAACCAGTATAATGAGTCACTAATGGTTACAAATTTCCAGCCTGCTTGATTCCCAGGCTTTATTTCTTATGTCCTGTATAGGCAATCCAATTAACCCCGAACTCAGGGCCACAGGAAATCCACTAGTTCCTTATGGTCAAATCCCAGGTCCAGGGCTTGTGAACCCCCCTATGGATTATCCCTTTCTTATCTGCCACCTCAAATGTTAACAAAGAGAATTTCATATTTTATCCAGAATTCTTAGTTTTGTTATATCAGAAGAAATTTTCCTGAATATAAACTTTGCAAGATTGCTGGCAATAGCTAGCCTTAATAAACACATACGGGATGACAAATAAATGAATACACTGACTTCTACTCTAATGAACAGAGATAATTCTTTCTTACTTGTGCATTGCTGGGCCATTGCCACCCATGTGCTAAACTGTTAAAGAAGAGGAAATGCAGTGGATAAAAAAATTATGTACTAAAAGTAAATACCTTTTATTAATACAATAAAATCTCAAAAACATCATTGAAACATGGAACTTGAAAACGACTTTTTGAGTAACGAAGGGGAAATCAGACTGAATAATCAAGACCTGTATTGGAAACTGTCCTGGCCATTCCTCTTAAGTACTTTTCCTGATGTAGCTTGCGACCCTAGAGGGCGTCCATTGCCCCCCAACACTGGATAAATAACCATAAACTCGCTGCTCTGTGGCAGACCTAGAGACAAAGCCAAAGTGTTCCAATATGACTGGGGATGATAAAAGAGGAATATGCTGGGGATGATAAAAGAGGAAGAGGAATGAAGGAAGGGAGGTAGGAAGGGGAGACAGAGAGAGTGGAAAAGAGAGAGACGGGGTGGGGAGAGAGAGAGAGGCAGAGATAGGTGAATGCTGTACCCTTTTATGACTGAACCTGGGAAGTGACATCACTCTTGGCTGGACAAATCTCAAGTTCCTGTCTGGATGTCAGGGTAGAGAGCATAGTCACCACCTCTTTATTGGAGGATTATTGGTCTCATTGTGCCCAGCGCATGTAGGACGCAAGACGTGTACATATGTATGTATGTATGTATGTATGTATGTATGTATGTATGTGTTGGAATGGCCATCTTTGGAAATAATAACCTACCACACAGACACACACTGTATAGTTGTTATAAACATATTACATTAGAAAAATATCCACCACAATGCCAGGAGCTCTGTAGTTTTATGCATTAATTCTTTTTCCTCTTGATTTCCTCCCTTTAAGAAACAGAAGGAGGTTTTAAGAAACGTAAGATTGATGAAAAATAAAAATAAAAATGTTTTGTTTTGCATGTGATACCATACTGAGAGTTGTTAGCTTAGTAAGTCTCCATTTAGTAAATTAGAGAATTATGACTCAAAGATGTTTAGTAATTTTAGTATTAAATTTGGCAGGATGATTTGTTAAAGTATTTATATGTTTTTATTCTCTATGTTTTAACTAAAATTTTAATTTATGTAATATAAAAATACAGTTGATGAAGTTTTACACACTGAGCACATCCATGTAACCAGCAACCCTATCCAAAACAGAACACTGTCAGCAATCCTGAAGCACTTTCCTATGCTTTTCTAGTCATTAGCCCTGATGGACCAACCATGAATAACTGCTATCTGACCTCTAACACCAAAGATTAGTTTATTTGTTCTGGGACTTCACAGAAATGGAATCATGAGGTATGTACTCTTTTGTCCTTGGCTCCTTTTGCTTCATAATATGTGTGTGACATTTATCTGTTATTTTTTCATGGCTACATACAATTTAATTTCATTAATATCCCACAATTTATTATCTATTCTATAGCTGACTGACAAAAAACTGTCTTCAGTCTTTGGCTATTACGTATAATGGTGCTATGAACCTTCCCTTTTTTTTTTTTTCTTGTCTTTTTAGAGCCGCACCCACGACAAATGGAAGTTCCTAGGCTAGGGGTCGAATCAGAGCTGCAGATGCAGGTCTACACCACAGCTACAGCAATACCAGACCGGAGCTGCATCTGTGACGCTTTTTTTTTTTTTTTGCTCTGCACCTTCCTTTTATGGTTTTAGGTAAAGATGTGTACTTATTGCTTATTGGATATACACCTAGGAGTAGAACTGCTATGTCAAAATGTATGTATATATCCAAGTTTATTAAATATGACTAATCAATTTATTGTATCATATGTAGCAATATACAACAAAGTTATACCACTGTACCAATCATTATAATGTAAAATTGTACCAGTGTTTATTTTCTGTTCCTATGTAATTCCTCTCCTCCTGTTTCCCTTTTACCTATTTTAGGCAGGCAGCTACGGTTTGTATTTATTTGCTTTAGGTGTTTTGGCTAGGTATAAATCAAAAGCAGCTTGCAGTTAATGACTTTCCCATTTTAACGCAAAACCTACTGAAGAGATAGTACTGGTTGGTCAGGAAGAGTAGGTTCAGTGAAGGAGAATTCTCAGCGCAAGGAAGGTGAAGACAAAGAGACTCCCTTAGTCAGAAAGTGGATAGAGGTCAGCGGGTCTGGAAGAGAGCAGAAGCCAGACGACCTGAATAGCTGCTTATGCTATTTTTAGTAGGGTGACCATGTAATTTGTCATCCAAATCCAGACACTTCTGAGAGTGAGAGGGCTTGCTATTAATAATTATACAGGGATAATGGATGTAAATCAAGACTGTTCCAGGCAATCTGGGATTATTTTAGGCAGCCTCAGTGGAAACTTACAAATGCAATTGCTCACATATCTTTAAATGTTTCTTAGAATATTCATGTAGCAGATCACATGGAGAACAGTTTTATCATCTGAAGGATGACAAGATTAAAACCTTTAGGTATATAACCTGTTAATACCTTAGCCTGCATACATCCATAGTGTAACTTTGTGCAGGTGTGTGTGTGCGTGTGTGTGTGTGTGTGTGTGCGTGTATGCTTTTTTGTGTACGTGATGTGGTATTTTAATCTCCTCTTACACAGTAAAAGCCTGTCTACAGCCCTTTTAGAGCTGAGGGTAGGTGGTGTTTGTGGTGGTGGTGGTGAGAAAAACTAACAAATGCCATAAAATCCCTGGAATTAAGAAGTTTGAGTACAACACCCGAGTCCTAAGATTTTAGGTAAACATCATCATCCAGGCTGTAAACAAAGACAGCACGATTTCTTTCCTACGGGGACAAGTCTCTGAGAAATTCCCAGGGGAATGAAATTGTTTTAAGCAGATCGAGATCACCAAGTAGCACAAAGTTGTTCACAACATGCCAGCTGGGGTTCTGCTGAAAACGAGGGTTGCTATTTTTTTCTCCTGAAGTTGATATATACCATCTGGGAAAATCCACAAACAGAAATCTTGGTCTATTCCTAAAGCACCTTGGCGACTAGGGTCTGTAAAGACGCTGACTCTTAGCACCAAAGGAACCAGAAGAGTTAAAACTTGAGGCTGGTCTGCTTTATGCACTAACACCATTTTCTCCTTTGAGCTAATGGTAAAGACTGCATAAGGGCCAGGACTGTGGGGGGTCAGGAAGGAGGAATGTCCGACTCCCATAAACTCACAATCCGTTTGGGATGTAGTGATCTCTTCCCTACTCTTAACACTGACTCTGGTGTGAAATTCAGTGAAGAGAATTAGAAAAAGAAGGTAAGGATATGTAGAGAGAAGGCACACTCCAGGGTGGGAACCCTGTATCTGGTTGAGAGAGGGAAGCAGAGTGAATAGAGACAGGAGAGCTTCTGTCTCCCAGTCTGAGGCAGTGGGCACGGGCTGTATTTCTGGTTCTTGGAAGGTCTGAGAGTTGCTGGGAAGCCACTTCAGGGCTCTATCTCCTCATCTCCCAAGTGGGGACCGGATTCTTGTTGCCCACGCAGAGTCTAGCCTGGATCAGCCCAGGGGAGGTGAGATATGGTCACAGACACACTGTTAATAGCTTGGGGTGGGGCACAGATGAGAGAAGAAAGGCAATAAGGAGGGTATCCATGTACTGGCTCATATTTGAGACCCGTCTTCCATTACCTATGTTTGTGCCATAACCCATCATGTATTTTGTCCCTTGTTTCCCTAGACAGCTCCCCAGAAGAGAATGACTCAAAGAAACAGCTCCTTGGTGACTAAGTTTATCCTCATGGGATTATTACAACAAACAGAACTCCAGCTCCCCATGTATCTCCTGTTCTTAGGGATATATGTGCTGACTGTGGTAGGCAACCTGGGCTTGATCACCTTAATTGGGCTGAATTCTAGCCTTCACACTCCAATGTACTTTTTCCTCTTCAACTTGTCTTTTATAGATCTCTGTTATTCTTGTGTGTTTACCCCCAAAATGCTAAATGATTTTGTGTCAGAAAATGTCATTTCTTATGTGGGATGCATAACTCAACTATTTTTCTTCTGTTTCTTTGTCAATTCTGAGTGCTATGTATTAGTATCAATGGCCTATGATCGCTACGTGGCCATCTGCAACCCTCTGTTGTACACGGTCACCATGTCCCGTCAGGTCTGTTCTCTGTTGATGGTTGGTTCATATGTCACAGGGTTTGCTGGGGCCATGGCCCATACTGGAAGCATGCTGAAACTGACCTTCTGTGATTCCAACATCATTGACCATTATCTGTGTGAAGTCCTCCCCCTCCTGCAGCTCTCCTGCACCAGCACCCACGTCAATGAGCTGGTGTTTTTTATTGTTGTTGGAGTGGTCATCACCATATCCAGTATCAGCATCTTCATCTCTTATGCACTGATTCTCTCTAATATCCTCTGTATTCCCTCTGCAGAGGGCAGGTCCAAAGCCTTTAGCACATGTGGCTCTCACATAGTTGCTGTGGTTCTGTTTTTTGGATCAGGGGCACTTACTTATTTAACAAACTCCTTTCCTGGATCTATGGACCAGGGTAAATATGCTTCAGTCTTCTACACCAGTGTGATTCCCATGCTTAACCCTTTTATCTACAGCTTGAGGAATAAGGATGTTAAACTTGCTCTGCGTAAAACCCTGAAGAGACTGCTCTTTTGATGGTTTTGTTGATATCAATTACTTACTGGTAAACACACACTTAAGAATTTTTTTCTCTACAGGTGGGAGAGTTTTAATCTTTTTTTGAGTCTTTACTTAAAAAATTCAAATTTCTTGATATTCTTTCTGAGGTTTATACCATTTAAATTGATTCACTGCTTATTATTTAGCATCTATTAAGTGACTAATGTTTACTGGACTCTATACTAGGTCCAAAAGATGGGTAAGATAAGGCTCTAAGTTTTTCCATTCTTTTCCTAAAATGGGTCTGTACAAGCAACTTTTCTGGCTGGGAGATGGGGCAGGTGGTATGAAGGCCCAAGAGAGTGAATTAATTTTTTCCTCAGTTATGGGAGCAGCCTTACCAAAGACAAAAGGTAGAATATTCCTTGAGCCATAGGTAAGATCGTCTCCCAACTTCCTAGAGAAGTTGCTTCACTAGGAAGATTGTAAATCATCTCCTTCATATACATTCATGTATAACACAAGAGAAGGCCTCACCAAGAGTTCTTTACATGGCCTGACATGTAAACATAAATCAAAACTAAAATCTTTTATTTCAATGATTCAAAACTCTTAGGCTTTGGATTGGTAACCATTGGGTAGGGATACATAGCCTTATAACTGGGCCAAATTCTTGGGTTCTGGGCTCTAAGACTGAAAGCAGAAGAACAAAGCAGAAATTTCATGGACTTATAGGATTATGCTAACTGCTAACTGCCCTGGAGATACTGTGCATATTATAGACACTTAGGACAATTATTTTATTCTTTACAGTAAACTTAGATTTTTACCATCTCTGAGAATGTATGTTTGTGTGTGTATGTGTGTGTGTGCGTGTGCATCTGTGTGTGTGTGTGTGTGTGTGTGTGTGTGTATTACAGTTAACTATTACAGAATCAGGAAGAAGGAGAAATCATATTCATTTTCTAATTGCAGGGAGACTAGGAAAGGATCCTGATTTTGAGTGCCACAGACTTCTCTGTGATACTCTGTTAAAATTTTGATATTCTATAATCAACACCCCAGATTTTGAAGAGTACACCCTCATAAATGGTCCAGAGTATAGGCAGGAAGGTGAACTTAGGGCCAGACCAACACACAAGGAGAGATGGGAGGATAGAGACTCATGGTGAGGGTCAAAGAATGGGGCATTCTCTGGGTAGAGACTAGAATTTGGGGTGTCCATGAGGAGAACACTGGTGCTTTCCTTTTGGATATGAGGAGAGTCATAAAAAGTACTCAGTCTATGTATTTTGCTTTGCTTATATTTTTCCAACTCTTGCATAAGATTGGATAGTGTGTACCAGTATGAGAAACAAGGCAACAAAGAGAAGTAAGATCTTCTTCACATTTATCTCTCTGCTGATACTCATCTGAAGTGGCAGCTTCATACTGAGAAGAAAGGAAGTTCAAGTGTACAGGTCATGGCCAGAAGCAAGACATCCTGGGGTGGAGCTGAAAACAACAGAGTAAGCACCTGCAGCGTGGAACTGACTAAGGAGGAGACGTGAGATAAACCTTAGTTTCCCCAAATATGCTAAAGGGAGGATGTCTCTCCTCTGAAGGTGGAAAAATCTGATACTTGGATTATATCTAGGTTATGGTAATAATGATACTTAACACTGACTGAGCATGTACTCTACTGTTTGGGCACTGTTTAAGGTGCCTTAAATACATTAACTCACTCACTGGAATTGTGTTAATGCCACACTGAACCACTGCTAGTCAGTCCTCTGGACTTAGCTGAATTCTACCCTCCAGAGGACTGTCTATGTTTAGGCACATGAGGATCTGGGGATATTAGGAAGAGTAAGAAGCAAGGAAGAATAAGAATAAATATAACTGATATGTATCAAACAAAAATTACCATTAGTATAAATGAGTGGAAAAAGGAATAAGTCAGAACCATAAGTATGTGAGTGGAAAGGGATAATTATGAAATAAAAACATCAAGGCCAAGAACAATTTTATTTACATTCATCCTATATTGCCATTGGGGTGAGTAGAGGTGAAAGCATAAGTTTGACTTAATGAGACACCAGTTTGTATCTCTTTGTTAATGAAGATAAAGAAAGATAAAAATTCAGAGGAACTGGTACTGGTTCCTGCAGCAGCCAGCAAGAACCATTAATTACTCCCACAAAAATCCAATATTTTATAAACTTTGAAGACTTTCACCTCTCTCAGAAACCAAGGAGAGGTCATCTTGTGTATCCCTCAAGGCTGATGTTGAGGAATTGCTGGTTCTCAAAAGGTCAACAGATAGGAACAGTTCCAGGGGCTTTTTCTTCAAGGTTTTAGGTGAGAAACGTGATTTGGTACTATGTGTCAGATGTCCTAAAGTGGGTCCCTTTGCCATAATACCAAAATTCTGTTACCTCACAGCAATTACATTTTGACTTTCAGCAAGTAACATCTTCTCTTCAGGAAGCACCGTTAAAGTCAAGATTCCTCTGAGTTTAGTCTTTGGTCTACTTCTCTTTTGAGCTCTTCCTGAGATGTCTCTCTAGCACCCATGGCTCCAACAACCACATATTTGACTCCTAAACTCATAATTCTGGTTTTAATACATATTTATAATCTACAATAAGTTATAAATTAGAAATATAAAAGTATTATCAGCATTGCTGTCCAAACAGAATTACACAATGATTAGGTAGGGATGCAGTTTCAGAGACTATAGAGAAGAATAAACTGCTCTTGATAGCTACAAATTCTTGTATATCACAAACAGGTAGAAGAGCAAAGAGGTAAGCGATGGGCATAAAGTAGCAGGAGCAAGAGTCCGGGAAGAACTTTCAGGTGGAACTTGGGAGTGACAGTTACTGCTCTACTCTGTGGGGCAGTGCACCGCTCAATGCAAGACCGTAGCAATGTGTTAGACAGACAAACATTGCCCTCTCTCCCCTCATACTTTCATAAATCAAACCCGTCATTTACTAACTGCTTCAGCTACTGCTAATCTAAGTCTGACTGCAATGGTTTAACACATGAGGGTTTATTTTTCTCTAATACAAGGTGGGCAGTCCAGTGCTGAGATGGCAGAGTGAATCGTCAAGGACTCAGTGTCTTTCTCTTTTCTCTTCCTAGTAGTGACTTCATTCTCATGGATGCATCATAGTTTCCCAATGGCTGCTAGATCTCATATACTTTTGGTCACAGTCCAAGCAGAAAGAAGATAAAGGGGCAAAGGAGGGCAAAGGGTGCTTTACTTGTTCGATGAGTAACTTCCACTGACATTTCACTAGCCACCCCTGCTTACGAGGGAGACTGAAACTTAACATTCAACTTCAGAAAATTGCCACCCAAGAAAAAATTTAGGATTCTGTTACTAATTAAGAAGGAGGAAATGACTCTTGAGCAGGAATCTCTACCAAAGGATAGAAATGGTTCCACTTGCCAAGAGGGAGCAGTTCGGAAGTGAGCACTTTCCACCCCTATTATTGCTCCCTTACTTAGTCCATTCTATGAGAGGAGGAGAGATTAATATGACAGATAAAACTGAAAAAGACTGACAAGTTGGTCATTGATGGAACTGTGCCCAGAGTCTTCATTGCTGTTCTATTTGTACTGAATTAAGGCAAACTCTTGGCAAGGATAAGTCAGATCTGTGCCATTTCATTTCCAACTTCTCCTCCTGTCCTTTACAGGATAAAGTTAGGGTCCAGGTTCTAGGAGGGGGGTTTGAGTCCTGACATTGATTTCCCTAATAACTTTGCTATTAATAAGGATATAATGGTATTTTGATCCTCCTTTGACTCCTTGTACTTGTTCTCACTAGTTATATTTTATATGGAGAGAGAGTTATTAATATTGCTAACTCTCATGATTTACCTGCACTTTTAGTATAAAGGGACTTCTGGTAATTGAAGCTTTCATTTTCCTTTTTTTTTTCTTTTTTCAGGGCTGCACCTGCAGCATATGGAAGTTCCTGGGCTAGGGGTCAAATTAGAGTTGCAGCTGTCAGCCTATGCCACAGCCACAGCAATGCCAGATTTGAGCGGTGTCTGTGACCTACACCACAGCTCATGCCAACCCTGCATTCTTAACCCACTGAGTGAGGCCAGGGATTGAATTGAACTTGCATCCTCATGGATACTAGTCGTGTTCTTAACCTGCTAAGCCACAGCTTTTGGCTAAGTCACAACTGTTGGGTTGAGAACTCCTGAAGCTCTTATTTTCTTATGCTTTGATATGATCCCCTTTGATGTGTAGGTGGTTATTAGAAACTACAGGGGAGGAAAAAATTTCTTCTACCTATCTTAGGTTTATTGACTAGCACCCTAAAAATTAGAATGATGAAAAAGAGATTAATAAGAGAAAAACAGAAGTACATTAATATGTGTGCTGTGCATACACACAGAATTACTCAGTGATGATTAACTTCAAGGAGTGGTTAGAACTTGGGCTTAAATAGCATCTTAACAAAGAACAATAAATTTGTAGAGAAGTTAAAAGATAAAGGAAAAGGACCTTGGATATCAGCTGGAATGGAAGTCAGGCCAAAACTGTTAAGCAAGAAAACTTTATGTTACAGGGTAAATTCTGCAATGTATATGTGAGAGTTGTCACTCTCTATGCACTAAATACTAAAACAGCAGGAGCTATCAGAAGAAATAAACACACTAAGAGAAGGAAACTTTATTTTTTTTTTTTGGCATAAAACAACACAAATTTATTATTTTCCGGTGCTGTAGGTCAGAAATCAGACATGATCTCCCTGGGCTTTCAAGAGGTTGGCAGGTCTGTGTTCCTTCCTGGAGGCTCCAGGGGAGACAAAGTTTTCTTGCTTTTTCCACTGTCTAGCAGTTGCCCGCTTTCCTTGGCTCATGACCACCTTCCTCCACCTTCAAAGCCGGCAATCGTGGGACCAAATCCTTCTCACATTGTATCCCTCTGAGCTACTCTTCTTCCACTTTTAAGCATTTCGGTGATGACATTGGGTCCCTCCAGAGCATTCAGAAAAACCTCTATTTGAAGGGCAGCCAATTAACAACTTTAATTGTATCCGTTACCTAATTCCTCTTTGGTCATGTAACCTACTTCTTCATAGGTTTTTTTTTTCTTTTTTTTTTTTCATATTAACAATGAATTTTATTTCAGTTATAGGTGTACAAAGATCATAAGTCAATACGATAGATATTGCGTCCCAAACCCACAGTGCATCCCCCCACCCCCCAGATTGTCTTATTTGAAAAACCAAGGTTTTCCAAAATCTGTGAGTCATTGTCTGTTCTTCAAAGAAGTTCACTGTGTCTCTTTAGTTTCCACATGTAAGCGGTAGCATTGGGTGTTGCTGTCTAATTGTCTGACTGGTTCCACTTCGAATGATAATTTCTAGGTTC
>PVHT020000113.1:8104072-8123952 GCA_004024745.2 Catagonus wagneri
CCGGGAGGTATGGGGTTGCTTCTATCGCGTAATCGCCCCTCCTACCTCTTGATATGGTCTCCTCTTTGTCTTCTGGAGTAGAATATCTTTTTTGGAAGTTTACAGTCCAGTTGGTTGAAGGCTGCTCGGCATTTGTTTGTAGTTTTGCTGTTTTTCGGGAGAGAAGTTTAGCTCCAGTCCTTCTATTCCGCCATCTTCAAGAGAAGGAAACTTTAAATCATCTTTCTCAATCATGATAAAACAAATTTACTGAAAAATAGAAAGATAAAGGATATAGAAAATCCTCCCTAAATAAAATAATCAGTTAAACATAATTTTTATGTATCATTTACATTATATACATATAACCTGAATATATATATGAATGTGTTCGTGTGTGTGCAGTTCTATTTCCTTGAAATTAGAAACACATCTTCTTATTAAGAGGTCAAGATAGTAACATAAACTGAATAGATATTAGGTCATAAAAGCGAATCTCAATAGATGTTATATATTAGAAATAATACAATGTTTTCCGATCATTGTGCAATAAAACTAAAACTTAATTACGTAAGTAATTAAGAAAACAAAAGTTCTCTATTACCTGAATATTTAAAATTTTTTAAAGGTACCTAAAAGTGAAAGAAAAATGTAAAATTGCAAAACATGTAGATAATGGATATGAAGATGCAACATTTTACAACTTAGGGGAATAAGTTGTATTTATTCTGTTAAAGTATAAATATAACTCATAACATTAAATACTGTATCAATAAATAGAACAATGAAACTAGGTTAATTAAGCACTTAATAGGTTGGGAAAGCCATAATAAAATTAAGAAAATAAAAATGGGGGTAGGAATTAATAAAATTAAAATTAAAAATATTATATTAGAAAACAGAAAATAGTAGAATTAATAAATAACTCCAACAGCTCTTTCTTTGCAAAACTGATGACAGATCAATTACTATCTATTCTAAATTCAGAAAAAAAGAAGGGGCAACAAATACTAAATTTAAGAAATATGGGAGAAATAGAAATAGAGAAAATAAAAAACTCAAACTCCTTTTTTCTGTTCCATTCAAGTGGAAAGCAAAGCTTGGATTAAACAGTCAATTTTCTAGGAAAATGTAATTTAATAGAACTAATGCTGGAACATATAGAAAACCTAGAGTCCAACTCCATAAAATAAAGTTGTCAAGAGTGATATTACAGGGAATTCCCTTCATGGCTCAGTGGTCAACGAATCCGACTAAGAACCATGAAGTTTTGGGTTTGACCCCTGGCCTTGCTCAGTGGGTTAAGGATCCGGCGTTGCCGTGAGCTGTGGTGAAGGTTGCAGACGCGGCTCGGATCCCGCGTTGCTGTGGCTGTGGCAAAGGCCGGTGGCTACAGCTCCTGTTAGACCCCTAGTCTGGGAACCTCCATGTGCCGCGGGTGCGGCTCTACATAAAAGGCAAAAAGACAAAAAAAAAAAAAAAAGAGTGATATTACAAAATTTACCAGTCCCAAATAGTTTAACAGAAGAATTCTACCGAAGAACAAATAATTCCAATAGTATTCAAACTGTTCTAAGGCCTAAAAAATGAAGAAAAGCTCCAAAATAATTTTTATGAGTATAACACTGATCAAAATCTGTAAGACTGCATATAAAAAAGACTATCATTTTGAATATCAATACAAAATTCCTAAATAAGATATTAGCAGATATTTCAGCAGCAGAAAAAAACAGTAGCTTATAATATCTTAGGTTTATTACATGGCTGCATGGTTGGTTCAATGTTAGGAAATCTACTAATGTAGTTATTTATTAATAGAGCTAAGTTGAAAATCACATATTATCTCCATAGATGCTGGAAGATATATATAAAATTCATCATACAATATTGATTAAATTCACATCATAAAACAGGATTTGACAGAACCATTTTGAAATTTGGAGCTCTCTCAGCTAGAACTGAAAACCTTATTGGACCTATTCCATTTGCTTTTATATGCTATTACAATATATAATGCTCATGAAACTGTCTGCCCTCTTTGGACTAAATTCAAATACATTTCATTTGTCAAATTTCTTTTCTGGCTCTGAGTAACTCATGCTATATTAGGTGTAATGTAACGTGTCACTGTCTTATTTGTATTTAGAGTTCCTTTTATTTTCTAGCTGTTTCCAAGTTCTGAAAAAATATTCAGGGTTCCGTAATTTTAAGAGTGAAAGCCACAATATATTGCCCTTAGCTAAGGACCAAAGGGTTACCTGTGGCATGAAGTTTCTTTGTTTCTTATTCCTCTTTGAAAAAGGGGAGAAATGTGGTAGAGAGACTTCTAGGAGTCAACTGAATACTATTCGACTTCTACTAATCTTTAGCTTCTTAGACACTAGAAATAACATGTATTCTCATGGCTATCATCTTTTGTAGAGTAATAAACTGAATTTCAGAGTTAAAGTACCTGCTGAAGGTCTCTAGAATGTGGCAGATCCTATTTTTAAACCCCTATTTTAAACTTTAAATTTTGGTCCCAACTCCTACATTTTTCTGCACTAATACATATTGCTTTCTAGAAAGGAATGTAAAGGAATAGGTGTATGAAAGAGATTAGAGGAGAAAAGAGAGTGACAATCTGGAGATTATTTGCAAATCAGCAAGAAAGAGAAGACAAACACAGTGCTGGTATCCCAAATCCCTGTAAGTGACATACAGTTTACATTGGTTTAGATTCTAAAATGGACACTTACACATATTCTTAAAATCTTTGTCTCCAGGGCTGGATGAAGACAGTTAGCTACCAAGGAACATTTAACCTTGCTTTATTTTCCACAATAACTCACAAGATTGGAGAATGAGGAGATTACCTATTCTGGGAAATATGTCAGAGTCTTTAGGGGTAATATGCAGAGTTAAAAAAAGATATATCGTCATATAATTTTGTATGTTGAAAGTAAAATAGGTACAAATAATGTTATAATGCAATTGAGTAGCATAAAATATTCTGGTGAGATACAGAAATTATAGAATTTATCTTAACACTATTTATTCTAAAGAGTGGCAAATAAGGTTATTCCTTGGAGGTATAGCTCAGAGTTTTGGGGATGTGTAAGATTTAAATTTTTATCAAATGGTTTTAAGATGGTCAAACATATTATTTTATAGGAATAAATTTAGAACAGGTTATTTTGGTAAGCATTTAAAATTAGAGAACATAAAAATTAGTTTGTATGTTCATAATACTTTCTATAAATATCTATTATATAATCATTAATTTATCACATATTTCACTCACTCAGCAGCTATTTAGTGTACTCCTACTATATTTCAGGTGTTGGGGATTGAAAAAACAAAAAAAATATTTGGACTAACATTCGAGCGATTTATTACATTGCAGTAATTAGTTTATATTTGCATGTTATTTAATTTGTGATTTCCATATCTTATTCATTCTTTCTTCACCATACAACATAGTAAGTGTTCAATATGTTTTGCAAATTAAATATTCAACCTATTTAATTTAAATTTTGCTCGCAAGAACATCTTTTTAAAATAATTTTAATTTAATTTTAATTTTCTTTTGGCCACATCCAAGGCATGCAAAAGTTCCCCAGGCCAGGGATTGAAGCCAAGTCACAGCAATGACAATGCAGCATCCTTAATCTACTAAGCCACCAAGGAACTTCTCTCACCATCTAAATTTTTTTTTTTTCTTTTTCAGCAGCACCTGAGGCACACAGAAGTTCCGGGCTAGGGATTGAATTGGAGCTCCAGCTGCCAGCCTATGCCATAGCCACAGCAATGCCAGATCTGAGCCGCATTTGCGAACGACACCGCAGCTTGTGGCAATGCCTTTTGGCAACACCAGATTCTTAACCCACCGAGTGAGGCCATGGATAAAACCCACATCCTCATGGACCCTATATCAGGTTATTAACCTGCTGAGCCACAATAGGAACTCCCTCAAGAACATCTTTTTAAAAAGTTTATGTGATTTAACAATGAATTTAAATTTTATATAAGGAGTTATGTGAAATCCAGAGTTATGCATGTTGGGGCCTTAGAAATATGCAAAATACACATTTTAAGTGAAATTTACCTTCTTTTTTTTTTCCCCCCTGAACAACTTAACTTGAATCACTAGCACAACCTGGTGGCTGCTTAAATGAACTACTTGGTTTAGTGTTTAAATTTCTTTTGTGAGTTGTGCCTCCATTCTTGTACAGACCTGTTTTTTTCTTTTTTTGTATTTAAAAATCACATTATGGGAGTTCCCATTGTGGCTCAGCAGGTTAAGAACCCGACTAGGGCTCCATGAGGATGCAGGTTCTATCTCTGGCCTTTCTAAGTGGGTTAAAGGATCTGGTGCTGCGAGCTGTGGTGTAGGCAAGCAGCTGCAGTTCCAATTTGACCCCTGGCCTGAGAACTTCCATGTGCTGCAGGTGTGGCCCTAAAAAAACAAAAACAAACAAACAAAAAGTCACATCAAGTGATGTATCACCATTGTAATTAAAATCTATACTTTTAAAAAAAAACAAATATAGGTGTTTCAAGATTCAGTACTTACTGATCATCTAACAGCAATGTACTGGCTGAGTTGTGTCCTCTTCAACTTAACTAATTTCTAGAGGGTAATAAGAGTGTCAAGACCTTTTTAACCCTGCTCCCCATAGGAACTTAATATTGTGCAAATTAAAAGCAATTATTGGGAGTTCTCATTGTGGCTCAGTGGGTTAGGGACCCAGTGTTGTCTCTGTGAGGATGTGGGTTTGATCCCTGGCCTCATTCAGTGGGTTAAGGATCCAGCGTTGCCATAAAGCTGTGGCATAGGTTGCAGAGGCAGCTTGGATCTGGTATTGCTATGGTTGTGGCATATGACTCAGCTGCAGCTCCGATTTGACCCCTGGTCTGGGGACTTCCATATGTTACAGGTGTAGCCATAAAAAGAAAAAAAAAAGGAAAGAAATTATTGTTTTACTTTTTTGCAACATTTTAAAGGGTCTGTGTGTTTTGCAGGTAATTTATGCCCATTTAAGAGAGTTTGGGATTTTTGTCACATTTGTGGTTATCTATAATCTTAGGTGGCTCTTCCTCCTAGTGATCACAACTAGAAATATCCGGGCAGAATCTGAATGATCATCTGCCAGAAATACCTTAAAAGTGTTTCACTGTGGATGGAGGTGGTTGCACTCAATAATCTCTAATTCCAAGATTTTAAAACTACTGATGATTCATTAATACAGATCATTTTCGTCTGCTTGTACTTCCATTAACTAATGCAAGACTTGGCCCCCTGTGAAATTTACTCAAGAATTCCTGGGAGTCTCCAGAAAGATCTCCTTGCTCTCAAGAACCAGTCATCTTACTGGCAGCACCTTGCTTTCTCCTGCAACCTCCCCCTACCCCCAAGACACCCTGCTTTGCAGAGGAAATCAGCTGCTCTGGCCCCTGAGTTTCTGTCATATTTGCCTGCTGCCCTCTCCTGCCAGAGCTCAGAGACCAGCCCATGGGAGTCCAGATACATTCTCTGAGGCTGTTACCAGACTCTGACAGAGAATCCACTTCCTTGGTCTCTCATTTCCCACCTCCCACATACATCTGCTGCTCTGGATGGTGCCCACTTTCATTGCTTTTTTCCTTTCTCACCTATCTATGTAAGAAGCATTTAAAGGAGCATCTATGATATACCAGGCTCTGCATTTGGCACTGGGACATAGCACTGAACTATTCAGATACAGTCCTACTTCTCGTGAAGCATCCATCCCAACAAATAAATATAAACACAAAATAGATTATCTCACCATGAATTAATGAAGCCCACCACTGCATCAGACATTATGAATCTCCTCTGGGCTTATCTGGACTCCTTTACTAATTTCAGTAAATAAACAATCTTAATTATTGAGTTCCAGATAACACCGTGGGCTTACTATAAACAACAACAAAAATCCAGGTGAATCACAGATTAAAAACACAGTCTCCATACCGTGTGTGTGTGTGTGTGTGTGTGTGTGTGTGTATACAAATACACATATTAGATAGATAGGTAGATGGTGGAGCTCCTAAATATTTTTTTTTATTAAAGTATAGTTGATTTACAATGTTGTGTCAATTTCTGCTGTACAGCAAAGTGACCAAGATATATATATATATATATAAATATATATATATATATATATATATGTCTTTTTTCTCACATTATCTTCCATCATGCTCTATCCCAAGAGATTGTATATAACTCCCTGTGCTATACAGTAGGACCTTATTGTTTATCCATTCTAAATGTAACAGTTTGCATCTACCAACCCCAAACTCCCCACCCATCCCACTCCCTCCCCTCCTCCTTAGTAACCGAAAGACTGTTCTCCATGTCTCTATTTCTATTTTGTAGATAGTTCATTTTTGCCAAAGTTTAGATTCCACAAATAAGTGATATCATATGGTATTTGTCTTTCTCATACTTAGTTCACTTAGTATGAGAAGCTCTACTTGTATCCATGTTGTTGTAAACGGCATTATTTTATTCTTTCTATGGCTGAGTAGTATTCCATTGCAAATACGTACCATGTCTTTTTAATCCACTTATCTGTTAATGGACATTTAAGTTGTTTCCATGTCTTGGCTATTGTGAATAGTGCTGCAATGAACGTAGGAGTGCATGTATCTTTCTGAATTATAATTTTGTCCAGATATATGTCCAAGAGTGGGATTGCTGGATCATATGGTAGTTCTACATTAGTTTTCTGAGGAACCTCCATACTGCTTTTCATAGTGGTTGTACCAATTTATATTCCCACCAACAGAATAAAACATCTAAAAATAAACCTATCTAAAGAGGCAAAAGACCTGGACTCTGAAAACTATAAGACACTCATGAAAGAAATCAAAGATGACACAAACAGAAGGAAAGATATACCAGCTCTTGGATTGCAAGAATCAATATTCTCAAAATAACTATACATCCCAAGGAAATCTACAGATTCAGTGCAATCCCTATCAAATTACCAAAGATATTTTTCACAGAACTAGAACAAAATATTTTAAAATTTGTATGGAAACATGAAAAAACCCCAATAGCCAAAGCAATCCCGATTAAGAAAAATGGAACCGGAGGAATTGGGTTTCCTGATTTCAGACTATACTACAAAGCTACAGTAATCAGTAACAGTATGGTACTGGCACAAAAAGAGAAATATAGATAAATGATATAGGACAGAAAGCCCAGAAATAAACCCAAGAACCTATGGTCAACAAATCCATGACAAAGGAGGCAAGAACATACAATGGAGGAAAGATAGTCTCTTCAATAAATGGTGCTGGGAAAAGTGGATAGCTACATGTAAAAGAATAAAATTAGAACATTCTCTAATACCATACACAAACATAAACTCAAAATGGATTAAAGACCTAACTGTATGGCCATATACTATAAAACTCCTAGAGGAAACATAGGCAGAATGCTCTTTGACATAAATCACAGCAATATCGTTTGATCCACCTCCTAGAATAATGAAAATAAAAAGCAAAAATAAAACAGTGGGCCCTAATTAAATTCAAGGCTTTTGCACAGCAAAGGAAACAAAGAACAGACAACCCACAGAATGGGAGAAAATCTTTGCAAATGATGCAACCAACAAGCGCTTAATCTTCAAAATATAAAAACAACTCACACAATTCAACAACAAAAAAACATACAACTCAGTTGAAAAATAGGCAGACATTTCTCCAGTGAAGACATATGGCTGACCAATAGGCATATAAAAAGATGCTCAACATCACTAATTATTAAATAAATTCAAATAAAAACTACAATGAAGTACCATTGCACACTGGTCAGAACGGCCATCACTGATTAGTCTACAAATAACAAGTGCTGGGAGTTCCCGTCGTGGCTCAGAGGTTAACAAATCCGACTAGGAACCATAAGGTTGTGGGTTCGATCCCTGGCCTTGCTCAGTGGGTTAAGGATCCGGCGTTGCTGTGAGCTGTGGTGTAGGTTGCAGACGCGGTTCAGATCCCGTGTTGCTGTGGCTGTGGTGAAGGCCGGCAGCTACAGCTCCTGTTAGATCCCTAGCCTGGTAACCTCCATATGCCACGGGTGCGGCCCTAGATATGGCAAAAAGACAAAAAAAAAAAAAAAGTGCTGGAGAGGATGTAGAGAAACAGGAACCCTCCTACACTGTTGGCAAGTTCCTAAATATTTAAGAAGCCCAGAAAATGAGCATTTTGAAGACTTCATCTTCCTTTTTTCCCTTTATGCTCAGGAGTATATGAAGCTTTAGTTGCTATAAAGGTGACAGAAGTCTTGATCAAATGTGTGCTCCCTGGAAAGGAAGAGTGTGGATGCTTTGGGGAATGGAGAGAATTCAAGAGAAGTTTGGGGAAGGATAGTTCAGATGAAGAATAACTAAAAAGGTGGATTTTGGCAGAACTGAGCATGGGCAACCTCATATATGCAAGGAGAATGAGTTAGGCAAACATGCAGGGATTAGGGATATACAACATACTCTTTGGTTCTGAATATTGAACCTAAGTTGACTGACTTTATCTTCATCAGTCGGTACTGATGTGGGACAAAACAAACATTGAACACACACTTCAGTGGGCCCATTCTGAATCCTGGGAATGTCCTTGGTGTACTGGGTGGCTCTATTAGTGGGCAAATTTACGCAGGTAGGAGGAACATGTACATAGGGTGCCCCATAACAATATGTGTTAAGGACACACCATAGCTTAAGAAAGCTTTCTAGTATGTATGAGGTTGATTAATTGATGCTATTCATCTCAAGCTAAATTCAAGATAATTATAAAATTAATATAAATGGGCAATAGCTCAAGATTTTCATTTCAAAGAGAATATAATTTTAAAAATTCCCTTGTCTTAATTTCTTTCTTCCTGAAGTAAAAGCCTACATCCTTTATCTTTTTTTAAAGTAAATTCACAGGTAGTTATAAAAACAATAGAGAGAACCCATGTATCTTCTATTCAATTTTCCCCAACGTTAACATCTTAAGCTATAGCACAGTATCACCACCAGGATATCAACACTGATACAACATACTGATCTTGTTCAGACTTTCCCAGTTTTACTTTTACTCATTTTTGTGTTTATGCGTGTTTAATTCTACAAAACTTTATTAGCTATGTGGGTAGGTTTGTGTATTCAACACCACAGTCAACATACAGAACAGTTTTATCATCACAAAGATCCCTCGTGTTGTTCTTAATTCGTATGGTTTATCTCCCTCCTTAAACTGCATCCCCAGCCTTAAAATACCCTAATCCTTAAACCGCTAATCTGCTATCTCTATTATTCTTTCATTTAATTAATATTATGTAACATTTTGGGATTGACTCTTCATAATTCCCTCAAAATTTGTCGAAGTTGTTGCCTGTATCAATAATTCAACCAAATTTTTGTGCGACAATAAGTTTTACTTGCCTTGGGACATATGCCCAAGGGTTTAAGTGCTAGGAAATCATGAGTTCAATTTTAGAAGAAACTAACTGTTTTTCAGAGTGATTATAATGTTTTGTATTTCCACCAGCAATTTATGACTGATCCAGTTTTTCTGTATCATTGTCAGCATTTGGTACTGTCACTTTTCATTATTTCAGCCACTCTGATAGATATGTAGTGTTATTTCACTGTGGTTTTAATTGAGTTTCTCTAATAATGCTGAACATCTTTTCATGTCCGTCTTTGCCACCTGCATGTCCTCTTCAGTGAAATGTCTGTTCATGTTTTATCCTCATTTTCAAATTGTTTCTTTTTTAGAACTTTTGAGCTTTGAGAGTACTTTATGTGTGCCTTTTCTTTTTTTTTTCTTTTCTTTTCTCCCTCCCTCCCTTTTCTTTTTGCTGCATCTCTGGCGTGCAGAAGTTCTTGGGCCAGAGATCAAACCTGCGCCACAGCTGTAACCAGAGCCACAGCGGTGACAGTACCGGTTTCTTAACCCACTGAGCCACAAGGGAATGACCTATATATTCTTAATATTAGTCCTTTGTCAGATATATGCTACCAAATATTTTCTATCTCCCTGTATTTTTATCCTTTTACCAGGGTATTTGATAGAGCCAAAATATTTAATTTCAGTGAGTCTAAATTTTCAGATTTTCCTTTTATAAACTGTGCTTTTATGTCAAGTCTTAATCTATGTCTGGCTCTAGATCCTAAAGATTTCCCTCAAATCTGTTTCTTTCAGCCAGCTTAATAAGATTAACGTTGTTAAGTTTTTGTCTTAATCTCCAATTCTGTCTATGCTACTTAGAAGAAAAAGTTTTAGAAACAAGTACTGGAAGATCAAAAATCTTCCAGGCAGGTTTATTTGGAGAGCTTAGCTAAGTTTACTTTTCTTCTTCTGTGGTTATTAGGAGACTCTGTGAGTCAGAGTAAATCCCAGCATGAATTCCAAAGAGAAAACTCCCATTATCATTAGCTTTCATAAAGAAATAAATTACTTGGTGCTTTTCCTTCATTAACTGCAACTGTAATTTTCATGATATTTGCGAAAGATGGGGTGATACAAAAACCTTCTCTCCTTTAAAAAGTAGCAATTTTAATCACAAGTGAAAGAGGACCATTTTCCTCTGAGTGAATCTAAATGCACAACTGTACAAATTATTCCCTTCATGAATTAGTTATTCTTAGCCATACTTTTGACCTATTTTCTGCTTGACAGTCAATCACAAAAATTAGACCAATAGGATACTTCTCCACCAAGTCACAACTACAATTCCTTACCATAATGTGAGTTAATGAAGGTAGTGAACGCAGTTTTCTTCTATATTAATCCCACGTGTAGCACCTACTATGACAGATGCTCAAAAAGTATTTGTGGAATGACCGAATGCATGAATAAATTAGTATTACCACTAATTATTTATTCAGGCAACCGAGGAGAGTCATCACCGCAAGAAAGTTCAGAACAGTGACTTCATTTAGAGTTCTACTGATAAATAAGAACAACAATGGAGAACAAGGCAAGAGTGTCTCAGACTGGTTACCTTGGAGAGGGAGGCATCTTTCTACACTTCCCTGGTAATATACACATTCAGGTTCTGAGGTTTATGTTCTGCTGATTCACCTGTATTCATTTCTGAACTGGAAGTAACTCAAATGGGCAATATGGATACCCATGTCCATCACTTAGGGATATCAGCCCTATTCAAACACTCAGTATTTGGTGGGCTTTTGCTAAATCTCTGTGAACCTTCATCCTTTTTGAACTGCTGTAACTTTTGGCTTCTTTTGGTGTCAAGCCTTAGTTTTGGATACCTGATTATATTCCTGCCAAGACTAACCAGATCCTCACCCTAAATCTTAATTCACACCTTATACGTCACCTAGAATTAACTGTTGTTAACACTTTGTTGTATTTCCTTACAATCCTAATTTGCAATTGTCATACCTGCCTATGCTCCTTCTGGAATGTCTCATGCTCTGTCATTGTTGGCCCTTTCCTCATGTTTTTCCTTCTTGAATACTCTCTGCCTGCTATGCTCCTATAATTTCCATCTGACAACACATACTTCTACTTTTGTGCAGGTAACTCATTCCCTCCTTTGCCTTGTTTAAACATTACTTTCTCCATGAAGTCTCCCATCCTCTTAAACCAATCTAATGTGCTTGGGTACTAATGTACCTATTAACCTCACTCTGAGTATAAGTACACCTGTCAGATGTTGCCACAGACTTTCAGCTTTTCTAGGACAAGGGCTATGTAGCCACATGTCAAGATGTCAGGGGTGTTTTTGATAATGTAGACAACAGGTTTCTTACCTTGGCAATACATAGGAAAGACGAGTGTGGAGCTGTGAGACAGTGAGCCCTATCTGGAACCTTCTATCTTGTTTAGTAGCCTAAAATTTAGGGCAAGGCAACTGTCAGTCCTAGTGAGGAAACTCACAGGTAATCTCTTTTTATCACAGCTCAGGCCAAGCATGAGGACTGTGCACAATAGCCAAGATATGTCTATGTTATTACTGCCCTTTGAGAAACAAAATTTTACCTACCATGATGAATCTTTGTGTTCTAAAAAATGCTGCAGCCACTTTGCACGCATAGTGAATTCATTTACTTGATTTTATTATCTTATACTGACATAAGCATAGGTTACATTTTGGAGACAAGTTTTAAATTTCATGTATATAATAAACACATCCCTCTTTTATTTTAGTTTATTTAGTTTAGTTTTATTTAGATTATAAAATTGCACACTTTTCCTAGTTTATGTTGTAACCAAACCAAGCATTTCCCTTTTTTTTTTCCCCCAAAAAGAATCAAGTTCTGCATGGGGAATATGTTACTTTGCACATGGGAGTGCTAGTTACATGAAACATTAGTCAGTTTGAGACACATATGTTATAATAAACTCATAAAAAAACAAAATCTGAGATATTTCATTACCATTAGCCCTGCCTTATCAGAAATGCAAAAGGTTGTACTTTAAACTGAAAAAAAAATGGCACTTCCTTCTATTGTATCAAACCAGACTTTTTTCAGCCTCAAAGATTTATAGATATGAAAGTTAAGAAAACTCATTTTATGAAAAAAGTGAAAGTTTTTACTACCATAAAGGTTTAGTTTGCTTTAGAGAAAAATTCAAGTTAAACAAGTTCAAGCTACTAATTACATAAATATTTATTTTGCCAGATTCTAGTCTAACCATGTATAGAAGAAAGAAGAAATGAACACTAGGTGGTCAAATTCTGTTTGATTACAGATGTAATAAAAATTATGAATATATAGGGCAAGGCTTCTTTTGGTGTCAAGCCTTAGTTTTGGATACCTGATTATAGGATATATATAAATATCCTTGATTCTATTCTAACAAGTCAGGCTAAATTAATTTGAATTAACTAAGTTTATTTCTCTCAGTTCCTCACTGGTATTAACATATTCTATATTTAGTCTTATAAGCTAACACTTGTGATCCCCATTAACTAGGCATACTATCTCACAGATACCACTGAAGCTTTGTTGAGTTAGGAAATCCATTACTACAGAAATCACGACTAAAAGAACTCTGAAACTCTAGAAAATTTATCACTTATACATAGAAATTTTTCAAATGCTTAAAACCAGAAAGGGCCATATTGTAATTGTTTTTAGAGAAAACAAAGAGGGGTGACCTCATCAGACAGCTTTCCATGTTCATGCTGATGTACAAAATATATGTGGAAAGAGGCGAAGTAGGAAGTGGTCTAAAAAGGAGTAGGAATCAGCCTGAGTCTTTGAACCACACTATTAAGAATAAAGTTCAGTTCAGTGAGTAAGCATGGAACTGAGAGCAATCATGCGACTCAATAATATCTGTACTTTTTTTTTTTGCCTTTTGTCATTTTATGGCCGCACCTGCGGCATGTGGAGGTTCCCAGGCTAGGGGTCTAATCAGAGCTGTAGCCACTGGCCTGCGCCGCAGCCACAGCAACGCAGGATCTGAGCCGCGTCTGCAACCTACACCACAGCTCACAGCAACACCGGATCGTTAACCCACTGAGCAAGGGCAGGGATCGAACCTGCAACCTCATGGTTCCTATTCGGATTCGTTAACCACTGCGCCACGACGGGAACTCCAATAATATCTGTACTTTTAAATGGAATACATAGGGTGAAAAAAGTATCTAGAGCAAAAACCTTGTTCAGAAGAAAATTATAGGAAAGCATACTTACACATACACAAACACATGTCCCAACAACCCAGCAATATTGGTTCTGCTTAGTTTGCAACTCTCTTCAGGGCTTTCTTCAGAGCAAGTTTGACATCCTTGTTCCTCAGACTATAGATGAGGGGATTCAACATGGGTACTATATTGGTATAAAATATTGAGGAAAACTTCCCCTGGCCCATAGCACCATCAGAAGAGGTCTTGAGATGTGTGAACAACCCAGAACCATAGAAGAAGGCAACTGTTATTATGTGAGAGCCACAAGTACTGAAGGCTTTGGACCGACCTTGAGCTGATGAGATGTGGAGGATACTGGAAAGGATCAAAGCATAAGAAAAAAAAATAATGAAGCTAGATGTTAGTACAACTGTACTCACAATAATGGAATCTACCAGCTCATTGGCATAGGCACTGCTGCAGGACAGCTGGAGGAGAGGGAAGATGTCACACATGTAATGGTTGATGAGGTTGGAATCACAAAAAGACAATCTGACCATGTCCCCTGTGTGGACTATGGCACCAGCACATCCCATCACATATGAACCAAACATCAGCAGAGAACAGACCTGAGGAGACATGATGACTGTGTACAAAAGGGGCTTACAGATTGCCACGTAGCGGTCATAGGCCATGGCTGTCAACACATAGCACTCAGAATGGACAAAGAAACAGAAAAAAAACAGCTGAGTCATACATCCTACAAAGGAGATGATGTTCTTCTCTGACATAAAACTCATTAGTAGCTTGGGGGTAATGACCAAGGAATGGCAGAGATCTATGAAGGAAAGGTTGAAGATGAAAAAGTACATGGGAGTGTGGAGGTGAGAGTCCAGGTATATCAGATTAATTAAGCTCAAATTCCCTACCACAGTGACCATATAGTTTAATAAGAAGAGGAAGAAGAGGGGTAACTGGAGTTGAGTTTGGTTTGTAAATCCTATGAGGATGAACTCAGTTACTGATGAAACATTTTCCACAGCCATTATCTGCAGGGGTGTGATCTGTGAGGAAATGAGAGAAGGATGGGACTCAGATCCTTTGTTTCTAGAAGAGGATGTGCTCCACTGGGGCTAAAGCATGACAGTTTGGATGACACTCTGCAAAAAGAGCCAGAGCAACGAATCGTACCTTTCGACTTTCTTGTCTCATCTGTCCTTTCCTTCCCTGTTTTCAAATCTCAGCTGCAGCTCCTCACCTCCCCTGGGCTGACACAATCCAGGATAAAGTCTTTTAGGAGAGGCCCAAAGTGATGCCCACATTTGAGAGGTAAGGAAACAGTATCTTGAAGAGATGAGTAGGCTGGCCAAGGTGATAGAGCAACACGGAAAGCAGTCCAGAGTGGGACTTGGGAAAACTTCCTATGGAAATTCCTGAAGCTTGGGACAGTGAGGACTCAGATGCTCTCAATTTTCAGAAACTCAGTACCTGGCTGAGTTTACCCTCTCAATTTTCAGAAACTCAGCACCTGGCTCAGTGAAAGTGCTGAATGTCTCCTATGACCCTGCATTTCTCCTACCCTTTCCCTTTATCCAATCAATTGCTTAAGAAGGGCAGGTGGCCTCCCAGACCTCTCTACTATTACAGCAGTAGGAATGAAAACATCAGAACAGAGAAGACTCAGCTGCCCAACTTCCTTTTACCTGGACACCTTACAACTACTAGGAATTAAGTGTTCCTTTCTGTCCCCTGGCCTGAAGGAGACAAAAATTCTGACAATGGAGGAGGCAACATTCCCTCTTTGTGGATTTGCATATAACGTCTTCAGGGCAAGGCAAAGGCGTCAACCTTATGTTTCCAGACCATCAGCTGGCTAACAATGTGAATGCATCTTATTCTCTGCGGATCTTAGAAACTTCTTTGGAAGCTTGGAAAATGAGCTTCATTAAGGATCAAAGTTTGATCAGGCTCCTCAGGGAAGAAATTACTGAGCCTGTGTTTACATCCTTTGTCAATAAGTTGATATTGGTGCCTTTTGGGAGTCAGAGTTGTTCTCCAAGTATCAGTTCACATTAAGAATTTCAAATCTTCTGTGCAGGGAAGCAGTAGCCTCCATTGTATTCTCAGTTAACTCCAGAGTTCACCCTTGATTCTAAAAGAGGGGTGTTCAGGGGCAGAGTCATTTCTAAGACTTTTTTTTTTTTACATTTTTCTGTGACTCATACGGTCTATGTCAAAGCTTTCGGATTATCCATCTTTTGTCTTTCACATATATAAAGAGTTACAACAGAGAAATGTTAATAGAACGAGCTCTGGAGTCAGACTGAGTCTGAGTTTAAATTCCTCTTATCACTTGTGTGATCTTGGACAGGTTACTTGATTCCTCTAAGCCATTTGCCCTCACAGACATTATGAATTTAATAATAGTTCCTAAAACTGCTTTGAGGATTAAATGCCTTATAACCTCTAGAGCACTTAGAACACTGCTTGGCATACAATAAGTGCTAAGGTAGTATTTGGTCTCCTTCCTCTTCATCCTTATCTTCATCTATACACAAACCTCTTTCCTAAGTTTACAATACTGCACACAACTGTTTATGGACATTCCTCATTCAAAATGAATTTGGCACCTCCTTGTGGTTCCAGAACTGTTTCTCCTCTTGCCATCTTTTTACTAAGTCAATGGCACTATCCTCTATCTAGTTAGTCAGTCTATAAATAGGCTGTCATTCTGAGCTTCTTCTTACAAACCATTAGCATCCGGTCTTCAAATATTACATGATTCTTATCTCCTTAAAAGTCCCTGGTTTCTGATCCTTCCTCTTCACTGTACTCACTTTGATAAAGCTGTCTTACGTCAAGTCTGGAATACTTTAAATGTTTCCTTAACCCAGGGTCCTACCATCACTCATGATATTAGCTTTTTATTGATGTGTAATAAACAACCATAAACTCAGTGGCTCAAAAAACACCTGCTTATTAGTCACAGCTCTGTGACTTAGAAGTCTGGCATGGACCAGCATGGTTGGATTCTCTGCCTAGGCTGAAATCAGGGTGCGGGCAGGACTGCATTCCCTTCTGGAGCTCTGAGGAAGAATCTGTTTTCAAATTCATTCAGGTTGTTGGAAGAACTCAGTTCCTGTGGTTGTGGAATTGAAAGCTCCATTTTCTTGCTGGCTGTCAGCTGGGGGTCACTCAACTCTAGAGGCTGCCTGCTCTTCTTAGCATGTGGCCCTTTTGTTTTCAAATCTGCAGTAAAGAGCACACTGAATCCTTCTTGTGCTTGCTTGAGAAAAGTTCTGCTCTTAATATGCTCATGTGATTAGATTAGGCCTGCCCTGATAAGCTCCCTCACTTAAGGTTGACAATACCATGTAACATATATAAGCCCTAAAGTGATATAGCATTATTTATATGGTTCTTCCCATACTCAAATAATAGGGGATTACACAAGGGAAAATATATTGGCAGGGGAGTCAATATATTTAGAATTCTTCCTGCAACATCTTTCGTCTCTGGAAATCTATCTTTCGCAAATTTTATAGAGAATTACTTGTGAAGATGCAGTGTTTCCTTGTTTAAAACCCCCAGCTTCTCTCTCAACACAGGTGCAAACCCCCCTCTGAAAGAGCCGTGTAGGGTCTGTTCCCCAAACTTGGTGTCCACAGCCTTCTCTCTCATGTGTCCCACAAATTTTACTTTCTAGTAATACTAAAGAGTCCCAAGTTCCCACACATGCTGATGATTTTTTGGCTTCATCTTCTTCTATCTGCCTGAGATACCTTTTCCCTTACTCTTTACTTCGATCCCACTTATTCTCCAAGGCTTCTTCTGTCTTCACGTCTCATAGAATAGCTATTCTGACCTCTCGCAGCACCTAAAGTTCCTTCTCTGTGTGCTGCTGAAGCATCTCATACATTTCTCTTATCCTGTTTAGGTACACAAAGTTTACCTGGGTATCTTCATTTAAACTGTAAACCTTTAGAGGACAAGGAGTCAATCTTATTTATTTTTATTCATGCTCTTATTAACAGGTCTTTTTTGTTTGTTTGTTTTGGTCTTTATATGTCTAAATAACATGAAGTTGTTTCTTGATTTTTCACTATTATGCCTTGTCAACTGACTTTAAGTTTAGGAATTAGACCCAGCCAAGTTTCACCTTCCAACACCACAAATATATTTCTTAATGTCTTTATCTTCCCAGTACAGTTAATTTTTAAAGTGAGATTAATATTCAGGGTTTACATGATTATAAGAATATAAATACTTTGTACATCGAAGTAGTAAAATATGCTGATCACTTTCCCTTCACAGCCCTGCTTTCTCTCTAGAATAAATAATGGTCCTGGTGTAGTTAAGTTGCAAGGTACTCTGAATACACAAAGGGAAAAGATGCAGATCCTGCCCATTTGTACTTGCATTTTAGAGAAGTAACAAAAGAAACGAGAATTATACAATTTATAGGTGCTAGCCACAAAACCAAACTCTTTCATTAACTTATCCTTTATAATCTTTATAGCTATCTTAGATGGAAGTAATTTGCCAAAGTCATAACAACTAATGGCAGAGCCAGGACTTAAACATAGATCTTTCGTGATTTAAAACTAATTTTTCTTACAATGCTATGCAGAAAAAAGGGAATAAGTACCATCACAGAAGTTTGTACAAGACACAGTAGTGACATGGGTTAACTAAAAACCTTTTTCAGTATAATACATAATTACTTTTAGTTGTGAATGCAATGAGCTTGAGACAAAAGGCTCATTTAACTGGTAAGTCAGGGATGCATTTTGCTTCAGATTTGGCCAAATCCAAGGGGTCATGGAGGCTGCATCTCTTTCTTTCTTTCACTTGAACATGCTTGGTTCTACATGGGTTTTTTTTCTCAAACTTTCTCCATGTGTTGATCAGAAGACTCTACTCTGTTCCTCATGAATATGCATCACAACCTTTATTACTTTGACTCAAGCCATGCAAAGATCACTCCTTTTCTTGATCTTAGCTGCAATTTCAAACTGGACCTTACTAAGAGCTGAGGTATAACTCAAGGGGAAAATGGCTAACCATGAGACCACGTAGGACCAGCTTGTTCTCTGGGACTCCATGGCCCTTCGTCATATACACAGAGCACATGAAATTGAGCAGCTCTTCTTAGCTAAGTACCTACTGTTGTAACTTCCAGTTGTCAACATGTGGCACCGAGTTATTACCCTTCACCCAAGACTACCCAACAGGTATTTTAGGCTTTTAGAGGAGAATAAATAAACAAAAAAGGAAAAAAAATTCAATATCTGCTGCCCAAAGTTTGCACTTCTAATTTTAGTAGTCTGTTAAAAGAGATGCATCTTTCAAACATGACTGATGCCAAGAAAATGTCCTCATCCAACTGCATAACTCTGGGTGAGATTTCAAGAGGATTAGTGTCCTTAGGGAGGGATTGGAGACAGACCAACCCAGCGAAGAATCTCACTCCTTGCCTGATTTTGCCTATTTTTCTTCTCTCCTTTGTTCCAATCTTTAAGATTTTTATTTTTAAAAATATGACTACACAAATCTTACTCTGTATTTGACCTCTATTATTAGTGTCTATTATTTTTTTATTCCACACACATTACCTCATATTTCAATTTTTTTCTTCTCTCGAGGTACCAAGAGGTGACACTTCAAATTGCAAATCCTTTCCATTCCCTTCCTGTATCTCTTGCTCTGATCTCCCAAGACAGATGTCTCTTTTTCAAATTCAGCGTGAACTTATTCTTTCTGACTGTGGATTTTGAATCAAATTAGATCTATCACAACTACAATTCTCTCTTCCCTACGGCTTTTTCCACCTGCTCTTGATCACTGTAAAAGCTTGAAGTGCGGCAGGAGTAGGTAGATTGCCCCCTGGGATTTGGAGATTTTCCGTTCTTAACTTGCAGTTACTTTGAAGTTTGAGCATTTTTTGGTCTTTGGATTATGCAATGCTATTGTTATTATGGAGCTTTATTTGCTCTTCTTACTTTTATGTGCTGCTCTCACCAGAAATATTGGGAGGCACAGATGAAGGCAGTTGTCATTTCCTTTTCTGGCCTCTTGAAAGTCTTCTTAAAAACATTACCTTTATTTTATTTATTTATTTTTTATTTTTGCATTATAGCTGGTTTACAGATTTCTGTCAGGTTTTCCAACTGCACCATGTGGTGACCCGATTACATGTACATATATGGATTTGTCACATGTAATTAGATATAGTTCCCCGTGCATTACAGTTGGAGCTCCTTGCTATTCCATCATTAAAGCAGTAGTTATCCCCACTCCCTCC
>PVHT020000113.1:8124952-8138309 GCA_004024745.2 Catagonus wagneri
CCTTTTTTTTTTCTTCACTTGTTCTACCCAGTTATTTCAGGGGTTTCTTGCAGTTTTTGGAGGTTTAAATTGATCAGCATTCAGATGATGATTTGTCCAACTTGTTTTATATTTAGATGCGTTTTTTGATGTATTTGTGGGAGAGGGAGAGCGCGACCTCTTACTCCTCCGCCATCTTGCCGCCTCTTTCAAAAACATTACCTTTAAATATCAATACATTTTAAAGATCTACATTGTATTGGCTTAGAGACGGTTCAATTCTCAGTGAAATCAGAAATTTTTTTTAGGTTGTTTGTTAAAAATACCATTCGTGATTTAAATTTGTGTTATTTCAGAAAAAGTAAATATCCGAAAGATTACTAGGACTATTAGTGGAAATATGGTGGGCTAGGTTATTCAAGCCAACCATATTGTTGGAGATAACTATATTTTCATATAAAATATAGATTTTTTTTCTTATAAGATTGAAGAATTGAAAGGGTATAAAGAATTCCTAGGTCAAAATAGATTACATAAAGAATCCTTTATCTATTCAACAAGTTGAATTAGTAGGTAATCTTTTACACACATGTGCTAACATCCTTATCCTAATGGCTTCACTGGTTAACTCTATCAAATATGTAAGGCAGAAATAATACCAATTTCATGTAAATCATTTCATAGTTAAGAGAAAACATTTTCCAACACATTTTATGAGGCCAGCATAATCTGGATATACAAATCAGACAAAGAATTACAGGAAAAAATGCACCAATATCCCTTATCAACATAACTGCAAAAATTATTTGTAAAATATTACTAATATAGTGTTATACAAAAAGGATAATGCTTTACAATTAAGTGGGGTTCAGCACAGGAAATCAAGGATGGTTCCATCTCTAAAAGTCGTTCATGATTCACAACATTAATAGAATAAAGGGGAAAACAGTATGATCAGATAAGCAAATACTAAAAAAGTACATGGTAGAATTAAACATCTCTTTATCATAAGAAGCTCAGAAAAATAGGAACAGAAAAGAATTTTCTCAACTTAATAAAAGGTTTTATATAAAATCTATATCTGACATTATAATTAAATTACAAAAATATATTAAATTATAAAAAAAGACTGAATGCTTTTCCGTTAAGATTGGGAACAAGCTAAGATTTTCCTCTTTCCTCTATATTTCGTCAAGAGCCTAGACATTGAAATAAGACATGGAAATGAGATAAAATGACAGCAGATTGAAAAAGAAAATAAATTAGCATTTTTCATAGAAAATATGATCATTAATGTAAAAAATCCACAAAACAAAAATACTAGAATAAGCAGATATAGCAAGGTCTCAAGATATAAGGTCATTGAACAATAATCAACTGAATGTCTAAGTGGTGGAAACAAAAATTTGGAAAATGAAATTAATAAAAATATTTTCTATAACAGCATCAAATACAAACCATAAATTTAATGACAGTTGTGCAAATCTCTAAACTGAAAACTTGAAAACCCTGCTCTGAGAAATAAAAAATGGTATAAATGAGAGATACATCATGTTTATGGATTGGAAGAGTCTATACTGTTAACATGCTCTTTTCCCCAAAATAGATCTACAGATTCAATGCAATTCAAAAAACATAAGGGTTTCATGGCTTCAAAATTCTGAGAAAAATTTACATTTAAACTAGAATTCCCTATCTTACTAAACTGACAATAAAATAAAAAGGCAAAATTAAAGTAATTTCAGAAATGCAATGTCTCTAAAATTTGCATTCATGTACCCTCTCTAAGGAAATTTAATGGAGTATTTGCTTTGTCAAAAATGAGGAAGGAAACTGACATACCCAAGAATCTAAAGAGACAGAACAACTAAATGTAATGTGGTCACCTCAATGAGATCCTGGAACAGAAAAAGGTCATTAGGTAAATACTAAGAAAATCTGTATAAAACATGGACTTTATTTTTTATTTTCTCTTTTGTCCTTTTAGGGCCGCATCCATGGCATATGGAGGTTCCCAGGCTAGGGGTCTAATTGGGGCTGTTGCTGCTGGCCTATGCCAGAGCCACTGCAACTCCAGATCCGAGCTGCGTCTACAACCTACACCACAGATCATGGCAACACCGGATCCTTAACCCATTGAGCGAGGCCAGGGATTGAACCCGCAACCTCATGGTTCCTAGTCAGATTTATTTCCGCTGTGCCATGACGGGAATTCCAAAAACATGGACTTTAATTGTGGATAACATAACAATACTGGTTTATTAATTGCAACAAATGCACTGTAAGACCTTAATAACAGAGGAATCTGAAAGTAGGGTATATGTTTTCAGTGTTCTATAAATCTAAAGTTTTTCTAAAAAATAAAATTCATTTTAAAAAATGAAGATGGAAACCAAGAAATAGGAAGATACAGGATCCAGAAAATAGGAGACCTAACACAGGAAGAAGTGAAGAGAATCCTCAAAAAGATAGTGGAAAGGGATTTCAAGATAATAAATTTTCAACAAAGTAAGAGGGCATCCTATCAGTACTGGGATGGATCATAAATTTATTGGAAAGAAGAAAACATTTTTAGAATATCCGCTAATATCACACAGCTACAGCTTTATATATTGAAAGGAGAGCAGGACAAATGGGCAAGAGGTTAGGGATAAGTTAGAGAAATCATCCACAGAATATTAAGCAAATGAAAATATCTAAAGTTATTCACTTCAAGGAAAACAAAAAAGAAAATAATAATAAAATTTGATGTACTATTTGTAAATAGCGTTTAAAACTATCTTAATGTAGCTGCCAATACTTTTCTAACAATTTATAGTTATAACCATATTGCAAGAAAGAGAGGCATATGAGTGTGTGTGTGTGTGTGTGTGTGTGGTGAGAGGGAGATGAAACAGATTCCATGGGAATTCACATTGGAAAGTATCAGAGTAACCTAAATATGAGATGAAAAGAAGCTTAGGTATAACCGAGAGGGAAGACTGGACCAGGATTTCAAGGGGACAGGTTCTCTGGAACTTGGAGACTGGATGAAGAAGTAAGTGAAGTGAGAAGATACTTATATTTAACTTATGAATTTAGTTTTTTGCCTACATGGTTGTGAAAAAAGCTTAGAGAATGATGACCAGAGGAGGAGCAGTGCTAAGAATCATAAGAAAATGTTGAATGCAGTTTGGGGCACTTTATCTTGAGGCACATAAATAGACATAAAATAAAACTGTGCAGGAGACAGGTAGGGAACAGATTCAGGCTACACATATAGAGGCATATATTTATTTAAGGAGAAAGGGTGCAAACATTTATCAGACTCTATGATCCAGGAAGTGTTCTAATACTTGACATGTAGTAAGTCATTTAACCTAAAAGACAATTATTCTTATCTTAGAGATGTGGATAACAAGAGTGAAACAAGTTACGTAAATTGTCTAAAATCTCACAAATAGAAAGTGGGGAACCATTTTGGGTTTAAATTTCAGACAGTCTGACTTGACACTTCTTTAAACACTTTGCCACAACAAAGCAGAGCCTCAGGCTAGTAGAATCATCAGTCCTCTCTGCTCTCCTGACACTGACAGAGTAACATATTCACAGCTATACTGCATGATGTGGGTCTTGTCACTGCTCAAGACTGAGGAGCATCCTTTGTCAGTGGCAGCACAGCTGCTATGCCTCTTGGCCTGCCCCACACTTGCAGAAACTCTGTCTACCAATCTGGGATCCTTGTGCTGTAAATTACTTCTTTGCCTGTTCTCCAATCTTGGTTTTATAACATCAAACCAATTATCTGAACCCCCAATCCTCTTTTTATTAACTCTTGTCTATTTAAAAGAGCTAGAGTCATTTTTTTTCTAGTTTTATTAAGGCATAATTGACATATGGAGCTGAATTAGAGCCACTTTTTCTTATTTGTCCACATAAACTCTAATACTGTATTTTCCCACCACATATATAAGCCAAAGTATGAACTAACTGAAAAAACACATATCTGTCAAATGAGTTAAATTCTAAGTTAGAAATAGAAATAAACTCTGCAGTCCAAGATTTCAGGGTATTTTCATTAACAACCATTGAAATTTGCATAATCTTTGTACCTTACATCTCAAAAGAGAAGACTCTAACTTCTTCTTTGGTAACCAGTGTCACTATCAGTTTCCTCGTATGTCCTTTTTCATGTAACATAAACTCATTTGCTCCAACTTTGTATTTTTCCATCAAAAATTATTAGAAGTTGCAAACATACTTTATATCCCTTGAAAAAGGTGAATAAGTCAAATCAAAAGAAACTTCTCAGTGTGGAACTTCTAGCTACGGCTGAGTGAGAAGGTCAGCAAATCACAACTGCATCGATTAACTTGGACAAAACTGGCAAAAATACTCTGGAGATAAACCAAAGCATACAACAATCTGAGAAATGTTGGTGCTTCCAAAAGTGTTGAACTGTATGTAAGAACAATGGAAGTCTGTGATATTTTGCAGATGGCTCTTCCAATGCAAAATTTTGACTAAATATTTTAAGGCTAAAGATAAAAGGGGCTGTCTATAAATACTGTACTCCAGTTGCTGAATTTGTTTCTCACAGGGGTATGTGTCTGCAACTCTGAAAGCCTATTACATGTGTATGGAATAGATGGAATAAAAATAAATTGGGGATAAGAGGAATTCCGTTATATTCAAATGCCTTTTCTTTGCTGATTTGCTTATGATTAATAATGGTGATATGGGGAGCGAGCGCCACAGCCCTGAGAGCCTCCTGTTCCACCTGTGCAACTCCTCCCAGAGCAGCTTGACCTCCGCTGCTCCACGCGACAGGTGGGCCAAGGTGGCCCCACCGCAGCCTCCCCAAGCTCATGGGCAGCCTCGTGGCCCTGTGCCTGAAGGCAGCTGCAGCCTCATTCTTACCTTATCCGGAGAGTCTCCGAAGAATCGGCGGGCGCAGGCGGATGCTGGCTGCCCCAGCGAGGTCCTACGCGAGGGCTCCAGGTGTCTCTGGGCAGCTGCCTGGCCCGGGTGAGCAGCCAACTGAGAACCAGCAGCTCGAGAGCCCCTAGCGGCTGGATGGAACTGGGTGATAGCACGCAGGCTGCCACGGGAGACCCGTGCGGGCCTGCGGGCATGCGCTGCCTGGGCCGCGGGCATGCGCAGCCTGGGCCACGGCCAAGGCTTTCTACGGCAACAACTGCAGATGGATGGTACGGAAGCCACTTGGCGCACATCAGCGCCCCGCGCCAGAAGCATCGTGCAGTCCACACCCCAGGCCCGGCCCAGGTGCACAGCAGCGTGAGATAGGCCACCCACCAGCTGCCTGATATGTCTCCACAAGTACAAAAGGTCGGCCATCTTCTATTTGGCCAGCCTGGGAAGTAGGCCCGCTGAGCCGCACAGGCTGCCGGGATTACCCAGGTGTTGCGCCGCCCGCTGTTGCGCCGCGTGGTGAGCATGCGCATGAGAACGTGCCTGCAGCTATCACAGGTGTTTCACAAAATTGAGGCAGGAGGTCGGCCTGGCGGAGAGACCGTGGCCGAGACGGACACAGGGGCCAGTAAGGTGAGTAAGTTCACGCCCAAAAACCTGGATATGTGCTAAAATAAGAAGTAAATCTGGCCACTACCTCTGGCCACGGTGTCTGCGCCACGTCGGCCCATCATGCAGGGCACCTGGCCCTCCAGCTGGAGCAGCCTGAACGCCGGCTGAGCACCGCCAGAGGCTTGCTCGGCTTGGGGCCCTTCGGGTGGATGCCCTGCCTCTGGCCCTCGGCTTTTTTGGGACTCAGGGCCCTTCCTGCCCCAGGCTTATTCCTCTGCTCCTTCTCATCTCACACCTCAGTCTCTGGGCTCTCAGCCTCCCCTTCTTACGCATCTGATTCCACCGCCTCTTTAGGCTTCAGGTCCCCTTTGGGCCCTCATTCACTTCGGGTCCCTTCTCTTTGTGCCTCAGTCCCTCTTCTTTCAGGGGAACACCTCTTTGTACTTCAGACCCCCACTGTCTCCCTACAATGTGTCTCGGAGCTTCTGTTTTCTTAGCGTTCCCCTCTGCTCATGACCTCCTGGCCGCTGTGCAGCTCCTTCACTCTGCTGCTTCACTCAGCTGCTTCACC
Organism: Catagonus wagneri; assembly: GCA_004024745.2. Classification (NCBI taxonomy): domain Eukaryota; kingdom Metazoa; phylum Chordata; class Mammalia; order Artiodactyla; family Tayassuidae; genus Catagonus; species Catagonus wagneri. The sequence goes on from PVHT020000113.1 coordinate 8,131,026, forward strand.
CCACTCCCCCCCGCTCCTGTAGCCCCATCCTCTCTCTCCAGGCCTCCCACCTCCTCAGGCCTGTACTTTCCCACCTGCATGTCAGGTGGCTGCAGGCTCACTTCCTGTTCTTGTATTCCCTTTTAATCACTGCCTCCCTCCCTGCTTCCAGGCACCTTTCTTGGTGGCCGTTCTTTTGCTGTGAGGAAGCGGCTCCTGAGATTTGTGAGGGAGGGGTGGACTAGACTCAAAAAAATGCTTTTCTTTGACTCTTTGTAGTCTTTTGGGTTTTTATATAAATTAAAAAAATTTTTATGCTAGTTGCCATTGGTAATTTGATAGGGATTATGATGAATCTATAGATTGCCTTGGGTAGTACATTCATTTTGACAATATTGGTTCTTCCTATCCAAGAGCATCTTTCCATCTGTTTGTGTCATCTTTGATTTCTTTCATCAGCTTCTTATAGTTTTCAGAGTCCAGGGCTTTTGTCTCTTTAGGTAGGTTTATTCCTAGGTGTTATTTTTGATGTAATGGTAAATGGAATGGTTCCCGTAATTTCTCTTAATGATTTTTCATTGTTAGTATTTAGAAATGCAATAGATTTCTGTGTATTAATTTTGTACCCTGCAACTTTACCAAATTCACTTATGAGCTCTACCAGAGGCTTTCCTTATAGCATCGCTAGGATTTATCTATATGTAGTATCATGTCATCTGCAATCAGTATTAGTTTTACTTTATGTAAAAAAAGGACAACCCACAGAATGGTTGAAAATAATTGCAAATGAAGCAACCAACAAGGGATTAATCTCCAAAATATACAAAAAACTTAAATAGCTCAATATCAAAAAAACAAACAAACCTAGTCAAAAAATGGGCAGAAGATCTTTTTTTTTGCTTAGTGAATTTTATTACAGTTATAGGTGTACAAAAATCATCACAACTCAATTTGATAGCATTTACGTCCCAAACCCTCAGTGCATCCCCTCACCAGATCGTCTTATTTGGAAACCATAGGTTTTCCAAAGTCTGTGAGTCATTATCTGTTCTGCAGAGAAGTTCATTGTGTCCTTTTTTTAGTTTCCACATGTAAGTGGTAGCACTGGATGTTGCTATCTAATTGTCTGACTGGTTTCACTTCGCATGATAATTTCTAGGTCCATCCATGTTGCTATAAATGTTCTTATTTTGTTCCTTTTAATGGGTGAGTAATATTCCATTGTGTGTATGTACCACATCTTCCCTATCCACTCCTCTGTTGATGGGCAACTAGGTTGTTTCCATGACCTGGTTATTGCATAGAGTGCTGCAATGAACACTGGAGTACATGTGTCTTTTTGAGTCATGGTTTCCTCTGGATAGATGCCCAGGAGTGGGATTGCTGGATCAAATGGTAATTCTATGTTCAGTTTTCTGAGGAATTTCCATACTGTTTTCCACAGTGGTTGCACCAATTTGCATTCCCACCAATTTGCATTTGTAATAGGGATCCTTTTTCTCCACACCGTCTCAGCACTTACTGTTTGTAGACTTTTTGATGATGGCCATTCTGGCTGGTGTAAGGTGGTACCTCATAGTGGTTTTGATTTGCATTTCTGTAATAACGAGTGATGTTGAACATCTTTTCACGCATTTTTTTTGCCATCTGTATGTCTTCTTTGGAGAATTGCCTGTTTAGATCTTCAAAAAATGGGCAGAAGATCTAAATAGACATTTCTCCAAAGAAGACATACAGAGGGCCAAAAAAATCACATGAAAAGATGCTCAACATTGCTAATTATTAGAGAAATGTAAATCGAAACTACTACGAGGTGCCACCTTATACCAGTCAAAATGGCCATCATCAAAAAGTCTACAGACAATAATGCTGAGGAGAGTGCAGAGAAAAAGGAACCCTCTTACACTGTTGGTGGGACTGTAAATTGGTGCAACCCTTATGGAAAACAGTATGGAGGTTCCTCAAAAAACTAAAAATGGAACTAACTCTATGAGCTAGCAGTTCCACTCTTGAGTATATATCCAGAGAAAACCATAATTAGAAAAGATACATGCACACCAGTGTTCATTGCAACACTATTTACAATAACCAAGACGTGGAAGGAACCTAAATGTCCATTGACAGAGGAATGGATAAAGAAGATGTGGTGTATGTATATGTATATGTGTATATATAAATATATATAAATACGCACACACACAATGGAATAATACTCAGCCATGAAAAAGAATGAAATAATCCCATTAGCAGCAACGTGGATGGACCTAGAGATTATCATGCTAAATGAAGTTAGTAAAAGGCAAACATAATATGATATCACTTACATGTGGAATCTAAAAAATATACAAATGAACTTACTTGCAGAACAGAAATAGACTCATGGACTTTGGAAACAAACTTAGGGTTACGAAAGGGGACAGGTGTAGGGGGAAGGGATGGACTTGAGGTTTGGGATTGGCATATGCACACTGTGTTATATGGGATGATTAGCCAACGGGGACCTGCTGTATAGCACAGGGAACTCCACCCAATATTCTGTGATAAGATATATGGAAAAAGAATCTGAAAAAGAAAGAAAAGTGCCTTTCTCAGAGAAGTACAGTAGGACAGGCACTGGCAAGGGGCAGAGGGTGTAAAGGGGACTGGGAATCCCTGAGGGCCTGCCCTGACCAGGCCCAGTGAAGCAGACCTGGCCTGCTCCTCCAGTGATGCTCTGGCCAGCACCTTGAAAAGGAGTGAAAGCGCTAGGCTTTGCACAGGCTAAAGCCTGGTCTGGATGAATGACGCCCCAGCCTCCTGAAGAGTCCCTGGCATGCCACACAGACACATTTTCATAGGCAACATCCCCAGCCACTGCCCAAAAGTGGCTGACTGTGGAATGCTTGTTCCTGAACAGGTGGAGGCAGGGTATGGTGGCTCCTGAGCCCCAGCCCACTTGGAGTGGTCCTGCTGCCCCATGAGGTGGGTGTGATCCCTGCTGTACAGGTACCCAGCAGACTCCAACTCCAGCCCGTTCTTGGAGACTTTTCCTCTTAGTTACCAACCTGTAAACTCTGTCCTCTTACCTTTGTATCTTTTTGGCCTCTAGAGAGTAACTTTGATTTAGAATGATACCTTTTGGTACTAAATGCTTAGAAAGCAAAGCACTCCCCCCACCCACCCACTGTGTATGTGCTAGCACTGTGAAGTTAGTGTTTCTGCTATTTCTTTTCTTTCAAATAGTTTGCTTTTTTTTAAAGTATAAGAAATCCTAAGAGGTTAATTTAAGAAACAAGGCTGTTGAGTAAAGGCAGCAGTGCTGACTCCCAGCAGCTGGAGAAAGGAAGGTGGTGGGGCTGGGAGGAAATTTTACTCTGTGACAGCTCTATGTTCACCAAAGTCACTGCCCAGAGTGTGGTGACAGTAGGGGCTTTTGTTCAGGTGGAAAGGTCACCGTGAGCTGGGTGAGCTAGTGTTTCTTGGCCTTAATGTGCTTGCTGCCAAGTTTGTTTTCATGTGGCCTGGTGTGTCACTGTTCTGAGCAGTCCATTCCATGCCTGAGGTTAAAGGAGAACCCTAACCGGCATCCCGCCTGTTAGCAGTGGAGCATCTTGCCCTTAGAGAGGCCAGCAGCTGGGAGTCTAGCCAAGGCTCTTGGAGTCTCCTGTCTATATGCTCCCACATCTCGCTGAATGAGACATTTCCTAAAGTGTGATTCTGCATATTTTGGTGTTAACAATAAAACACACACACATACACACAATGATGGTGTTGTGCATTTTCACACCAGGTAATAGTGGGACATACTCTGTGTTCCCCTTGTCTTTGATATGTTGTTGGACCAACTCAAATTCTGGGGACACTGTGCAGGCCTGGGAGAAACTATGAACCTGAGCGTGCAGCACCGTTCTAGGGGTTGCAAAAAGGAGGCTATCAGCAACTGAACTAGCTTTGCAGGATTTAAAGAAGGCTTACAGGCATAAGGATTCTGCTCTAAATTTAAACAAGAAGAGTAGAGCAAATGTCACTGCAGAAAATGTCTGAGAATGCCTCAGAATTACTAGCAGGATTGACAGAATGTAATTCTCTCCTGAAGCCAGTTGGAAAGACTAGAGAAGGTGATTGCTTCTTCACATTTGAAGACAGCAACAAAGTCTTCAAGGAATTTGAAAGTTTAATATAATATTACACCACCAAAGGATCACAATAATGTTCCAGAAACACACCCCAAAGAGTTGGCAATCTGTGATTTGCCTGATAATTCAGAACAGCTGTTTTAAGGAAGCTCAGTGAACTACGGGAAAACACAGAAAGACAATTTAATGAAATCATTAAAACAAATTACAAACACCACAATAAAACTTATTTAAAAATTACTATTATAAGAACCAGTCTCAACTGTGATCTCTTAGCACTTGCCCCTGAAATGTTTTCCATAAATGAAACAGATTTAGCTGTGTTAAACAAAAGCTAAGTAATTTTTAAATTATTACGGAAGTTTGAATAGATGTGGATTGTACAAAATGGAAAACAACTCAGCAATAAAATGAGCAGACCGCTGATACACACAAAATGGATGGATTTCAGGGCTTCATGCCTAGTGAAAAAAGCCAATTTCAAAAGTTATAACTTGGAGTTCCCGTCGTGGCTCAGTGGTTAACGAATCCAACTAGGAACCATGAGGTTGCGGGTTTGATCCCTGGCCTTGCTCAGTGGGTTAAGGGTCTGGCGTTGCGTGAGCTGTGGTGTAGTTTGCAGACGCGGCTGGGATCTCGTGTTGCTGTGACTGTGGCGAAGGCCGGCGGCTACAGCTCCTGTTAGACCCCTAGCCTGGGAACCTCCATATGCCACAGGTGTGGCCCTAGATAAGGCAAAAAGACAAAAAAAAGTTATAACTTGTATAGATTCATTTGTCTTCCAAATGACCCAACTATAGAAATGAAAAACATGTTAGTGGTTCCCAGAAAACAGAGATGGTGAGAGGGGATAGGTATGATTATACAGGGGCAGTATTAGGGAGTTCCTTTATGGCAGTGGAAGAGTTCTGTGTCATGATTGTGGTGGTAGTTATATGGATCCATATAAGTGATCAGCTTGCATAGAATACACACACACACACACACATGCATACATACATACATATACTGCATGTAAAATTGTGCAAGCTGAATAACTTCTGTAGTCCTGTATCCTATTAACATCATACCAATATCAGTTTCCTGGTTTCGCTACTATACTACAGTTGTCAAAGATGTCTCCATGGTATGAAGCTGGGTGGTAATTCAAGGGAAATTTCCTGTGAATCTATTATAGTTTCAAAATTTAAAAAGTTAGATTTCTTCTCACAGTCATGATCATAAGCTAATACATACATGGGTATTCTAAAGTCATATTTCCTTGGAATGGATGTTTATTTACAGTGATTTTTCACAGAAATTTGATTTTAATCTATTAACACATTGAGTCAAAAGAACCCAAGTTAATTAAATTTCCATGGAATCATTCTTATAATAATGTTTCATTAAAAAATAATCTCTGAAATCCATTAAAAAGGTCTTTTGGTTTATGTCTATAAAACTTATATAAACATTTATTTAAAAGGACTCAAATATTGTAAAGGACCATAATAAATGAAATTTTCATATATCTTTATGAACTTCAATTCTTAAAACTAGTGATATCTGGAAAATAATTAGTGACTTTTCAATGACATTAATTATCCGCATCTTTATAAGGGTCAGCAGAGGATCCTTTGTCCTGTGCTCTGGAGAATGTATAGTCCCTGATGGGAAATTAACATTTACTGTCACAATTAGAGGGTAAACACAGACACTGGTTTCTTGCAGAGCTTACCATGATGGCAAGGTCCTGGGGGGCACCTATATCTGGATTTCTAATCAGGCCCAAAAGGATTATAAGCCTTAAGCAAATGCCATATGCTCATTGACGTAGTGGCTCAGATACCAAATCTGTGGTTTTCCTTCACAATCTCTTAGTAAATTTAAAGCTACAAGTTTGATCTAAACCAGAGACTGACTCTCGGAACATTCAGACTGTGGTATTTAAGTTATGACTCTTTTACCAATTAAAGAAGAAGATTCTCTGACTATATCTGCTCAGCTTTGTTATCTTCAAAACCAGTTCTTTCAGGACAGTGGAGGTCAAACTCACGTAAAGCATCAGCATCGAGTTCCCTCAATGGAAGGAGAGTGAACTAACCAAGTTTCTATTTTCCTCTCACTCTCTCTGTTGCTGACGATGAGGAAAAGTCTTTATATCGAAGAACAAACTCCAAAATCTGGAGCTCTGATTCTACTGCCTGCATTGTTCTCAGTATACCTTCTGTGTTGACTTCATCCGCTGGTAGTGTGAGACCTGTAGTTGTTCCAAGTGACAAATCTGAAACATAGCAACATCAGAAGAAGAGATTTTTTTTTTCTTAAAGTTTTTTTTAATTGAAATATACACGTAGAAAACTTGACATATAAATACACAGCTTGATACATTTTCACAATTTAACTTAATCAGCACTTAAATTAACTGTATTTCTCTTTCATGTCATCCTACAAAACCAAGAAAAACATATCCACCTTCCTTTATTCATTCTCTGTCCACTAGGGTGGAATAAAGGTGGAGGATGTGTAGAAACAGTGGAGTGTATGGTTAAGTATAAACCTTAGGCTACCAGGATTCTCCTCAGTACTTGTTATTAAATATTGACTTCCTGAATTCTTGTAGTAAACTATATGACAACCTTATAGACTGTGAGAGACTTCCTGGCAGCAGAGTATCTGCATGGTCTCTTCCCTATAGGAATCTTTTGTTTCTTGATGGCCCAAACAGCAGAACTGAGGCACCTAGTAGAGTGATAGAAACATGAGCAGGAACTAGAAAGTGAAGGACCGGATGAATTAGGGGGACAGATGGGGATACATCCCCACTACTGAAGTACATCAGCAGGTAGCCTTGTTCCTCAGCTACCCAATCCCTTTATCTTCTAGTAAAGACAAAACAGCTGTTTATCACGCACAGCTAATGCAAAAAAAGACAGTGATTAAAATGTTGAGGGGTGTGTGTAGCAGTGCCTGCAGACCCCGTGAAGCAAAGGAGAACTAGGTGATTTCTGTCAATCTGAATCTGTTTCTCATAAAGCTCATGTAAGGACAGTAAGGCTATGCTCCCTGTTAATGGGGTTTTCTTCTGTTCTCACAGATATCTGAAGCTGAGCATGCTGGCTAGAAATGCCTCCTTAGTGACTGAATTTATTCTTGCTGGATTAACAGAGCGTCCAGAGCTCCAGCAACCCCTCTTTTACCTGTTTCTAAT
>PVHT020000113.1:8170164-8192098 GCA_004024745.2 Catagonus wagneri
GCTATGTGGCCATCTGTAAGCCCTTGCTGTACACAATTGCTATGTCCCCTCAGGTCTGTTCTCTGCTGATGTCTGGTTCATATGTCATGGGGTTTGCTGGTGCCATGATCCACACAGGGTGCATGATCAGGCTTATCTTTTGTGATTCCAACATTGTCAACCATTATATGTGTGACATCTTCCCCCTCCTTCAGCTGTCCTGCAGTAGCACCTATGTCAATGAGCTTGTGGTTTCTGTTATTGTGGGCACGGTTATCATAGTATCTAGCCTTATTATCTTTATTTCTTATGCCTTGATTCTTTTCAATATCATTCACATACAGTCAGCTCAAGGTTGGTCCAAAGCCTTTAGCACCTGTAGCTCTCACATAATTACGGTTGGTCTGTTCTATGGATTTGGGCTACTCACTTATGTCAAGCCATCTTCTGCTGGTTCTATGGGTAAGGGAAAATTTTTCTCAGTGTTCTGCACCAATGTGGTGCCCATGCTGAACCCTCTCACTTATAGCCTAAGGAACAAGGATGTCAGAATTGCTCTGCAGAAAACCCTGAAGAGAATTACAACTTAATCTGAACCACTTATGCGTCCTTTTTGGTGTGAGTTATTTTCTTCTTATCCTACTCTACTTTATTGTCTTCCTCCTATTCTTTTTTTCATTCTCTTTTCAAAGTCTTCTTGGCAGAATTTCTGCTCTAATGTCTTTTCTTCTCTTTCCACATGATGTAACCCTATGGTCCAGTTTTTGGATTGAAAGTTCAGTCTCAGCCCAAAGTGACCCCATACCAACTGGAGACAATGGGCCAGTAACCTTTCCCATGTAAGGTTAACACTACCAACTACATTTCTCTGTGTGTCTTTCCCATCCAAGGTAAGCCATGGAGTGGTATTCTGTCTGCCCAATTATTACCTTTCTTGATTTCATTACATAGAACCTTTTCCTGTTACAATTTTATAAAACAAAGAATGTAAAAAAATTATGGAAATGTAAGAATTTCTAGTATTTTGGAAGGTTCTTTTTGTAATGGCTCTTATTCTAGATTTTCAGTATGCAAATGTATAGTAATTGAATACTTGATTGAACCAAGTTTCTTTTATTATTGAGGACGCTTGAGAATTTAACAACTACAATTTTTGTCCAGCTTTCTCAATCTCCACCAATGACCAGTGTCTCTGTTTATTGTATTGCTAACCGCTATTTTGTCCTAAATAGCACTGAAATTGTTATCAACTTGTCTATGTATCTGCGGATTGTAATTGTGATTAAAGATTGCACAAGGATATTTTTGGCTGCAGAATAGATCATTACATATAATGGGAAGATTCTTTGTCTAACTACATAACGGGTTTCCCTTTGCAAAGGAAGATATTTCCTGCTTTCAAAAACCATCAAAAATATATGGTAGAAACCTCATCCTGTTAGGATTTACTTTTTCATCATGTTAATTGAATTCCTCCCTTTTGCCTCGCAGAAGAAAAATTAAATTTGTAGTCCATAGTGTGAATCACATTTTTACAAATCTTATTAAAATATGTCTCCTTATCTGTTTTTTCAGGTGGGGGAATAGTTATGTGAATTGCTTAAGATTGCATAGCTAATGATGTAGAGCCCAGTTTTTGAGTGCATTGTTTATTCCACGTAGAAATGTAATGAAAGAAAGAATTGTGAAGGGATAGAGAGAGCTTCTGGAGAGTTGTTTATGAAGGAGCTTGAAAGAAGGCGGTTTTCTTGGGAATAATATCCTCAGTCAGGATGGCTGTGGCAGAGAGTCGTTCTACAAGGCGCTGGTGCCCAACTAGAAGAATGTACCTACTCCTGGAGAAGTTTAATTAAGTTGGGTTAAATAGGGTGAGCTACAAAGGAATGTGTATTGCTGTTTATAATAATCAACGTATTTGAAGAGAGTGAAGAGAGATGAAAAGCTTTGAGGACAAGCTTCCCTGGTGAGACATGCCCCAGTTTTCATAGTAACTTGTATACTTGAGTAAGCATATGAGACATTATACTATCATTTAGTAGTAAGAAAAAAAGCTCTCTATAATAAAAACAATAGAAAACAAGGCTATAAATTCTTCTTGTTTTGTGTGTTACACAGAAAATGGGGGCTGCTGGGAGAGCAAGAGAAAAGGAGGTTTTATGGGGGAGGACCCCCAAGGCTCTGGGGAGAAGTAAGGACAATCAGGAAAATGGCACTCACTCTTCCATTTAAAAAGTCCAACCAGAGGTACTCCATGATCTGATTGCTGGCTACAGCAGCCACATGCAGAGGGAGGTATTGCCCACTGTGGACAGGAGGGCTCTGGGGCTCTGGAGAGGCTTGTGTTTCAGGTGCTAGGGGAGCACAGTGGTCCCTCACAGGTGCTGAGGTCTGTGGTGGAGGGGGAGGCCAGGCAGACTATCCTGATGTTCACAGCTCCAGGAAGATGCCCAACCTCTGTCTCCCCATTTCCGATACTTCTGTCCATGTTAAGCTGATACAGCCTGTTAGTACTGCCTAAGCTCCTATGACTGCCTTAGTAATGCACAAACCTTTGGCCGGTTAGGGCCTCTTTGTTATTTTGAAGAATTTGAAATGACAAACTAAAATTTATTCTAAATTAGTTTAACATTAAATTTATCAGTGAAAGAGAAATGCTCTTACATTACTTGAATGATTTAAATGATAAATTTTGGATAATTTAAAAATGCTTTACAAGTATATTATTTACTTTTACATTCAGTGTTTCTTGTGATTGTGAAAAAAATTATTATAATTATTAAGAGTTCTTTGTTGGTATCTGTTTTAATTCAAAGTTATTTCAGAAACAAATACACATTTTCATTTAGGTTTATAAAGGTTTATTTCATTTGGAAATACTATCTAATAAATAAAATAATCACAATTCTGTTTTCATTGTAGGTGAATTTTGAGTTTTAAATAATTTACATTAATTTGATGTATGTATAAAGTACTTTTCTTACCATCAGGCATGACATATGTATTAAAATGTTCACAAAACACTAATTTATAGCTTAATAAATGAAAAAGTCAATATAATCCCTACTTAGGTCATAAAATATTGCCAGAAAAGTCTGCTATTTATAGCTGTGTATTTATCCCAAAGTGAATGTTTAAGTCTAAAAATCTAGCCCAATGATATGAGATAGGTAGGTTTTAAAATAGCTTATTTAGTCAAATTAGGGCAAATGGACTGGGTACATTTACTACTTAGTTCAACTTTTACTGAATGTCATCAGAGTTGGAGAAATATTTTTATAAACAGACATATTTAGTGTTAAAGATTAGATTTTTTGTATGACTATGTGAGGTTTTTGCTTGTTTCCTTTAATTGAATACTTGGTAGATTAACATTACATAGAGTCATGTAAATAATGTACCCAAAATATTTTGAAGAGAAAATAATCTGGATAAGACTAGAAAGCTGTATATAGGTCTTTCATTCTAAATTATCTCATGACCCTAGGATTTGCTTCCTTTTGATTCTTATATCTAGGCCATTACATCTGGCATTCAGAATACACGATTAACTTTTTTGTGTCTGTCCAGGACCCTACTTTTACTATTATTTTCACTGTAAAACAGCTTTTTCAAGCAAGAATTGTCAAAAGGAAATCATTGAATAAATAATGAAAAATAAAGATAAATATGCATGTCTTGAAATAATCAGGTTTCCAGAACTGAAGAATTTTCATTAACTTTTGATGGGCTCATAACAACTTTGAGTACTTAGAAATGATATTTTATTCCCAGCTTTTATCACTCTATCTTATTTCTCCTTTTTATCTCACTGCATAAACTGAATCCATCTTAATTGCTGAAAATTATTTCAATGCACTTCTCAGATTTTTCTATTCATATTTCTATGTATTTTCAGCTTTTCAAGCTCCAATTATCCATCTGTTTTTTTCTTTTCCTAAACATTTCTTCTTTCTAAATTGTCCCCACCCATTGATTTCTTATTTCTAATGTTCTTTGGAATTCTCTAGTTAAAGCACTGAATTTGGAATATAGTAATATTGGCTATTCTTTTCTTTTTATTTATTTCTTTTTTTGGCATTCCGAATGTATATGGAAATTCCTGGGGCAGGGATTGAGCCCTTACTACAACAGTGACCTGAGGTGCTGCTGTGACAGTCCAGATCCTAACCCGCTGTGCCACAAGAGAACTCCATTTAGGTTTCTTTACTTTTCTTTTTTTCTTTCCTTTCATTTCCTTTTCCATTCTTTTCTCTTCCTTTCCTTTTCTTCTCTTTTCGTTCTCTTCTTGCCTATATTCGCTATTTTTGAGTCTTAAGTCAGTAAGGTGGTATTTTATGATATGATATGAGACATATCATCGTGTTATTTTTCAGTCCCTTACCAGACAGATACTGGAAACATTTGGTTTGGTGACCATCTTGTGACCACTAGCAGAAAACCTGTTTAGAATGGAGCCTATATTGTGAGATCAGGGCCAAGAAAACAAAATCGATAGAAACTGGGCCTTGGTCACAACATCTGAAATCTTGGATCACGTTTTGTTTAAATCTAAGGAACTATTTGAGCTTTTCATTTAAATGAAGCAATAATTTTATTTTTGAAGCTTCTTTTTTCCCACAATGCTGATTTTATTCACAATAATTTGGTTTTATAACTTTAGCTATGAAATATACACCAATGTGAATATATGCACTTACATGATGCAACATTACTCAGCTTAAACTTAAAACATCTATTTTGATTAGAAAAGATGAAAAAGCAAAAATTCTTTTCCACAAAATTAGGGTATTCAAACAAGCAGTTTTAAATTGTTAACCATAAGAAGTTAATTGTAACTTAATGCAAAGCTACTCAAGGACAGTCTAATATATTCTCTATAGTTTCAGATTTACAGTTTTAACATATTTAACAAACTGAAAACTTCAACAATTCAGTCTTCATCGTTTTTGAGTTTTTCTGTTCTGGGATACAAAGAGAAGCAATCTTTTCTCTGCCTACTGTTACACTTTGCTTATGGTATAAAGAATAAAGATAACACTTGAACAGTACTGGTTTGAACTGTGCAGGTTCACTTATATGCAGATATTTTCAGTAAATATGCACTTCAATACTACGTGATTCGTGGCTGCTTGAATCCACAAATGTGGAACAGCAGATACAGAGGGCTGCTATAAAGTAATACGAGGACTTTTAACTGTGCAGAGAATCAGCACCCCCTATTGCTCACATTGTTCCAGGGTCAACTCTAATTAAGAAAAAAAGAATGGTTATATTTTTCAGCTTTTACAGGTTTAAAAATATTTATTTCTTCTTGGTGAAACAATGTTTTTGTTGGGTATAGAAATCTAGATTGACAATGTTTTTCTTTCTGTAAGTGAAAGGTATTGCTCCACTGTCAGTTGGCTTACTCTGTTTATTTGGGCTTTTGTCTGTTTGTTTTACTATTTTATGGATTACTTTGTTTTGATGAAAAGTATGTTGCCATGCCTATCTTCATTCTTTTACGTGTAATGTATTATTTTCCCCTGTCTCTGCCATCAAGATATTTATCTTTATCACTAACTTGATTATCATGTACTTTGGAAAGTATTCTTCATGTTTCTTCTGCTTGGAGTTCTTTAAGTTTCTTGGAACTGTTAAGTTTATAATTTTCATCAAATTTTAGTATTATTAATTTAAATATTTATGAACCCACTTTTAGAATTTCAGTTACATAAATATTAGGCTACTTGTAATTGAGAGTTCACTAGTACTCTAGTTTTAGTCTTTTTTTTTCTTTTTGTGTTTCTACTGTTATGCTTTCAAGTTTATTAATGATTTGATTCTGCAGTGTGTAACCTTCTGGTAGGATTATTTTTTAGGTCTGCTGGAATATTTATGAAATTATGTCCACTTTTTTTGTGTGTGTACTTTTTAGGGCCACACCTGCAGCATATGGAGTTTCCTAGACTAGGGGTCAAATTGAAGCCTCAGCTGCTGGCCCACACCACAGCCACAGCAACAGAGAATCCGAGCCACATCTGCAATCTATACCACAGCTCACGACAATGCCAGATCCTTAGCCCACTGAACAAGGCCAGGAATCAAACTTGCAACCTCATGGTTCCTAGTTGGATTCATTTCTGCTGCACCACGATGGGAACTCCTCCTGTTTGTTATGTTATTGTTTTTTTTGTTTTTTGTTTTTGTCTTTTTAGGGCTGCACTCGTGGCACATGAAGGTTCCCAGGCTAGGGGTCAAATCAGAGCTGTAGCTGCTGGCCTATGCCAGAGCCATAGCAATGCTAGATCCAAGCCACATCTGCAACCTACACTGCAGCTCACAGCAATGCTGGATCCTTAACCCACTGAGTGAGGCCAGGGATCGAACCTGCAACCTTATTGTTCCAGTCGGATTAGTTTCCACTGTGCCACAACGGACACTCCCTCTTGTGGTCTCTTAAATGTAAATATTCTTCAACATTCTCTTTTGTTTTTGCTGATTAGAATAAGAGTTTGTATGATACTCAGTGTTCTCAAAACACTTAAATCAACCAGAATAGCACTTTAACAATTTTTATAAGGTTAACTCTCATTTGATTTCTTTTTTACTTTTATCAGAAACTTGATAGTTTTAGCACTTATGCTTTTATTACAATGTTTCAGGGTAATTGAAAATCACTGAAAATTCTTAAACTTTCAGTTTAAGAAAGGACAGATCTGTGCTTTCAGAGCTTATTTTAGCAGCAGTGTTTCTGGCTAACTAACAAGGATTATGTGGGAAAAAGCTAAAATAATACTGGGAGTTATTCCAATTTATTTAAAACCTAAGAAGTACCTGAACTTGTCTTATGCCTAAGGGAAATGGGTGAAAATCAGTGTGGTTCTAGACCCTAATGCTTAGCATGTGAAAAATATTCTGTTTCCAAAGAACAGTGTAATTTGCAGAATTATTTATGGAGTGCCTGTTAAGTACTCTGCACTATACATAGCACCGTGAAAAAAGTAGTAAACAAGACAGAAATATAATAGAGTTTATAACTTATAAGTTTATAAAGGATCATAGGAACTAAAGGGAAAAATGTCCAATGAGCAAAGTAATTGTAGATCCAATGGAACTTTTGAGAACATGTATTATGACAGCTGATACTATTTACCGTGTGCCAGGTGCTGTTCTAACCATTTTAAATATATATATTTTTCAATGAATCATCAAAACAACCCAAGGAAATAGAAGCTGTTATCATCATCACTATCTTAGAAATTATGAACCAGAGACTCAGAGTTTACGTACCATGTCCATGTTAGTAAGCATGTGGTTAACCTTCAAACCAATACCCTCTATAGCTCCCACTCTTTTTAGAATGAAAAGGGCCCGATGACCTCGATTAATGAAATACTACGTTTAAGAACCTAGCAGTAACCTCAGGTAGAAATTTCCAGTAGGTGTTTAAACATAAAAACTTTCGAAGGCAGAAAGACATTAACTTTTCTGTTGGAGGTGGGGATATAGCCTAGGAGAGGCAACAAGTGAATTGAGCTACTACAGTCTTCGAACATTTTCCGGTGAAGATATGACGAAACTGATAGGCAGACTCTAGAAAATGTCCATTTAGGATATGGGAGGACACAGAAAAGGAAACTAAGGAATTGTCCTTAGGAGGAGAAGACAATGGAAAGATGGGTGTTTATTTTTGCCTCTGCTTTAGGGGATGTACAGTCCCTAGAGGGATGTGTAAACTGGATGGAAATACTGGGTCCCTAAGGAACTCAAGAGAGAACATGGTCCATAGCGTCAGTACAATCCCCTTATTTCTCTTTTACATGTAGACTCTATTCCCTGGGGAAGAGGTTGAGCAAGCTTCTATCCTGTTTATAATCATGTGTGCTATATCATTAAACTCACATTCAGTCTTCTGGGTCCTATCAAGTGGCAAACTTGTAAACAATGCTGTCTGTTTTTCCTTGCTGTTTTGGAAGTCATAACCTGAAATTAATATTTGTAGTTTTGAAAGATTTCCAAGACATATCTGAAATTAATTCTATGTTGCATCCTTTTAGAATCAAAGAAACCAAAGCCTCAGAACCTGGAACTGTCCTTCCAGGACAATAGGGTAAATACCAAGGATAAGAGGGCTCTAAGGTTTCTGGCCAAATAAGGAGGGTGAGTTTCTGATTGCTGTTGATATTAATGCCTTTCTGGTTTTGAGATTCAAGTCCAGAGGTATGAGATCTGCCACTTTCTTTCCTGTTTTGTGCAGTTCTGAGATTCAGGTGAAACCGTCGAGAGAATGTGTTCCAGGGAGAACAGAGAGTGTTCAGAGATTAGAAGGCTCAGAAAGTGCAATATCTCAGTCATTAGCTTCCCTTTCCGTAGACAGACTCTCAGTCTCCTACATGGGGCAGTGACTTAACCTCTCCAAGCCTTTGGTCCCTTAGTTTTTGGTGGGGACAATCTTCTTGGTTCTCAATCCTCCAGGTCTAGTCTGCATTAGAGGCCACACTGGGTAGCTTGAGTCAAATTTTACTGGTGGGAGGAAGGCTTAAGTGAGTGAAGAAATGGGTGAGATGAGAGAGAGAAAGACTTTCTTTACTTGTCCATCCTTTCGTCTTCCCTTCCCTTTTTTCCAGCAGTCGTGTTCACATATGGTCTTTGCTACATTTACCTCATTAATATTCTAGTAGAGGAAAGTCCATGTCACTCAGTGTCATGCTAATGTAAAGGCAGATTCTCTGGGTCCAAGTTGGACTCGTCTCAGACATTCCCAGAGTAAATACTCTCTTGCAGAACAAGATATTTTGGGAAGATAAGAGTTGATCTCTAATGTAACACTGTTTTTCACGTGTCCACAGCTTCTCTTAGAGAAGAATGTCTCCTGGAAATGGTTCTTTTGTGACTGAATTCATCCTGTTGAGTTTAACAGACCAACCAGATCTTCAACTTCCTTTATTCTTCCTGTTTCTAATAATGTATATAGTCACTGTGTTGGGAAATTTGGGATTGATAATCTTAATTGTGCTGAATTCACACCTACACACTCCTATGTACTTTTTCCTCTTTAACTTCTCCTTTGTAGACTTCTGTTATTCTTCAGTATTTACACCAAAAATGCTAGTGGATTTCTTATCAAAGAAAAATATTATTTCCTACATGGAGTGTATGTCCCAGCTTTACTTCTTCTGTTTTTTTGCTATTTCTGAATGCTATGTGCTGACATCAATGGCCTATGATCGCTATGTGGCCATCCGTAACCCACTCTTGTATAACATTGCCATGTCCCCCAGAGTGTGTTCCAGCCTTATGCTTGCTTCCTACTTGATGGCATTTTCTAGTGCCATGATTCATACTGGATGCATGCTGAGACTGTCTTTCTGTGATGCAAACATCATCAACCATTATTTCTGTGACATCCTCCCTCTGCTCCAGCTCTCCTGCACAAGTACCTATATCAATGAGCTGGTAGTTTTCATTGTGTCAGGCATCAGTGGCATTGTGCCCAGTCTCACTATCTCTGTCACTTATGGTTTCATCCTCTCCAGCATCCTCCGCATCAGCTCCATTGGAGGCAGGTCCAAAGCCTTCAGCACCTGCAGTTCTCACATAATTGCTATCTCTCTGTTCTTTGGATCGGGGGCATTTAGGTATTTCAGTCCATCGTCTTCTAGGTCTATGGATCAGGGAAAGATCTCTTCTGTCTTTTATACCAATGTGGTTCCCATGATGAACCCCTTCATCTACAGTTTGAGGAACGAAGATGTTAAACTTGCCTTGAGAAAAACCCTGAGGAGGAGAAAGTTTTGATCAGAATCAGTGTCTGTGCAGGTGTCATAGGAAAGGAGTTTTTGTGCATTTGTTTACATTATTTTTAATGGCAGCCTTCTTGTCCTTCTTTTTCACCACGGCAAAGGAATTTTGAGTCTTCTCTCAATTTATTTCCAGTTTTTAAAAGTAGATCTTCTTTTCATCACCGTTTCCACAATTTCTTTTTTTTTACTTTGTTTTTCCTATTAAGAATAATTGTTTGTTTGTTTGTTCTTTAGCCATTGTCATTATTGTCTTTCTTTTTTCCTGCTGAAAAAGATGAATTGTTTCACCAGTGATCAATAAAGTCACAGTGGTGTGACCTTTTGCATTGGGGGTAGGAGGTTCTGAATTGTCGCTTGTCCCATTAGAAGCATGAACCAGATAATGTGTTGTTCTTTCTTCTTTCTTCCTACAGTGGTAGAGTTGTCAGGAACATGACTCCTAAGGTTTCCGGTGTTTCACAGTTACAGCCAGTTCCATAAGCACTGTGAAAATATATCCCACTTTGCAGCTATAATCACCATGCATTAGGCTTGTTTCATATTTACTTCAAGACTTCATATTTACCTCTTTGTTCAAAGTAGCACATTACATTGTCAATGTGTGTGTATGTGTGTGTGTGTGTGTGTGTGTGTGTTTATTTATTACATTCACAAGATACTGAAAAGCAGAGAGGTTAATGGTCTACTTAAATTTATATACCTTCTTCATGAAAAAGTCTAGAATAGATACTAGCTTCTTGATTTCAATTCTCTACCCTTTCTAGTATAGTTTTGTATTTTATTTTTATTTTAGTAGACATGAAATATGAGAAGATATTTGTATTTTGAAGGCTGATATCTGAAAAAAAAAGTGAAATATTTTCTCTGTATCCAGAGAAAAATTCCTAGCAACATGTCCCTCTAGAGATATAAGGCTAGTAAATAAGGTTTCTCACTAAGGAATGGCAATGAGATTTAGAAACCACATTTCATCCTGCATTTGTATCTGTATAACATGTGGAGTACTGTAATTATCTTCCACTGTCCATAAAGATTTGACGAATACTTATAATACATAATAATCACACATTCATGGTGGTTTTGGGGATGAAGACCAGTGGATATGGCCCTATTCGGGGGGAGCCAGGTAGAGAGATGACAGCGTCTTAAGGAGATAACATAGTGATTTGTAATCAAAACTCAAGTTAGAAAGAAGGAGTAGAATATAAAATGATGAGAAAAGAGGCTCTTTCAATGACTCTTCTTCCTAGAGCGTTCTTAAAATATTATGGGTATCACAGGATTTCTTTGGATAAAATAAAAACCCAAGTTATTTGATATTTAAAAAGTTAAACACACAGGATTTGTGAAGCTGGGACAAGTCGCTCATGTTTTGTTGGCTTTCATATGCTGCTGTCATATGGATTTTAAAGTACAAAATACTCAAATTGCAGCTGGAGAGCAATGACGTTTGAAAGAAACATTTGGTGAATCAGCTAAGTTTACAATATCTTTGAAAGAATAATGTTGGATTGTTTTGCTTTTGAAAAAACAAGAGATGACTACTCAGAAATCCTTATATGATGTGTTGAGGGAGTTAAATATGTTCTAAGAATTGTAATAACATTTACTACTTTAGTGTTTTCTAATCTTCACTCAGCATTTAGGTATTTTGCAGTTTAGCATAGCTGCATTGTTGGCTTTCTTGCTTATTTTTCAGTTGTTATCATCACTAAATCCTTGATTTATTGTTTTGAATGACCACCTATAGCCTCTCTTTTGATCCAATATTAATATGTTTGATTTTTCACTTAACTGGTTCTCTTTATATGAGATAGTTAGTCTTAGTTGGATTTTTCACTTTGATTTTCTTTTAATAACTCTGTTTTGATAAAATTAGTTTTTATATTGAAAAAAGTGTACCTCAATAGATAAATAATATCTGTGTCATTTGGGAATCCTTTTAGACCCTGCAGTGTGTGTTCATTCTGTTATACATTTTACTACTATTTGAGTTGGCCCAAAAAGTGGATTGAGACTGGTCATTAATCTTTTATTTTATGAGACTCAAAATAAAATGAAATCTTTTAAATTTCTGAAAAAAAATTATTTTTTAGGCTTTATTCTTTAAGATTATTTTGGAAAAGATTAATAAGAAAGATATACATAAAGATTGCAAAATTTAAGGGTGACAAAATTTTAATTGAGGACATTTAATTTTTTGTGTGTTTGAGTCCTCTTTGGACTGCTTTCTAAAGGGAGGGATATGTCACAGGAAACCAGTCAGTTGTTTTACATACACAGCATGGAGTTATCATTTGTAGTTTTTTGTTCTACTTATTATGTTCAATGTGATAAGAGTTATGAGGAAGGTATACTTCTATTGAAGTTGTAACAGCTGAGTGTCCAGCAGGTAAGCTATGAGAGTCTCATAGCTGTGTACTAGAAAAGAGAGTTTCCACATTCATTGTGAAATCTGGACTTTCTGGTAAATAGCATAACATGGTCTTCTTAGTTCAACTATAAACAAAGTTCCCTGACTTCACCCTGAATTTGTTTAATGTAAACTTTTTCTGAGTGAGCTACTACTGTTGCTCAGGATCAGATTTGGAATGGACATTATCAAGGTATATGTGGTTTAGTGCTGAGGAAAACCACAATAAAAGTGTTTTTGAGTTCTTTATGCCTTTAGTTCCTGAGCCCCTAACTTGAATTCCATCTTCCATTCCTCTTTATAATGCCTTCTTACACACACACACACACACACACACACACACACACACACACAGTGACTACAAGTCTTGTATTTTCTGAGATCACTGCCCATCAACAATTACATGGCACACAACCAACTTTTAACCTTTGCTGATGCATTCACCTGAATGGTTTCTGGTCCCGGCTCCAGAGAAGCAGGGGCGAGCAGGAAACTTTGTATACAGCAAGTGATGATTATTGATGCAGTCATGCATTTAATTATGTAACAAAGACAATATTAAGACACAAAAGCCATTTTATATCTGCTAAGTGTCTGGAATGTATGCAACGTACTGTATGTCACAATATAAATATCTCAGAGAAAGGCATAAAGGTAAATTGTCATATTACAGCATGGTAGAGTTGCGTGTTGCCCATGGATAAAATCTAAAATCAGTTTTATATACTCAATATTATTACCTAAAGATTGATTATGGTTAATTGGTGTTTATGTTGAGGACAGACAGTATTTTTGCAAAATCTGGAACAGTTGGTTTTTCTCTTGAGCCTTGGGATATTTCATTATAAGTTCAGGCAGGCACCAGAAAAAGTAGTTAGTTTATAAGCAAGACTTTGTGGTACAAAATAAATACCTTGAAACATTAACATCTCATTCACTGTTGGGAAGTTTTACATTCTGATACAGAGACTACCCTCTTTCTCAGCGAGAGGGAGGTGAGTGGAATCACCTGCCTTTTTAAAATCTCTCTTTGACATAAAGTTGGATAGACTGATGCCCTAGACTGAGTGAACAGTTTATGAATTAGCAAATCTCAGAGGCAACACATTTTTCTGTAAATGGGTTATTTATAGGACAACAGAAACTCAAAAGAGGATAAACTCCTGATTGTTGCATTGTATTTCTTTTTAAATAGTGTAGGTACTGTCACATTGTGGAATTTGCCAGAAAAAATAAAAGATATAGAGATCTTTATTTTGGAGGCCTATGAAATTTTTTAAAAATATTTTAAGCAGTTATGGAGTTTCCTAGCAGGACTTATAACCTCACTTAATATAATTAATAATTTTGTTTACTTTGGACTTCTTTCCAAAAGGCCACATTATGAATTTCTCATTTCTTACTGAATTTTGTGGGTATAGCAATTTCAAAATCATGTTTGATATATTACAAAGATCTTAAAGATAGGTCTTAGATATAGATCTCACAGATATATGGAAATAAGAAAAACCTTCAAAGTGAAACCTAAAGTTAAAATTTCAGAATGCTTTATCTTTGAGTGCCTACTATAGAGTGAATCTTTTTGTCCGCCTGAAATTCATAGGTTGAGACCTAACTGTTAATGTGATGGTATTAGGAGGTGGGACCTGTTGTATTAAATTAGGTCATGAGAATGAAACCCTCATAAATGGAATCAGTGCCATTATAAAAGAGACCCACCAGAGAGTCCCCCTTTCTCTTAGGTGGTATAAGGAAATAACAAGAAATGGCAGTCTGTGAACCAGGGAGAGGAACCTCAGCAGACACTGAATCTGCTGGTACCATGAACTCGGGCTTCCCTGGATCTAGAACTGTGAGAAATAATTTTTTTTTAATTTATAAATCCACCTAGTCTATGGATTTTGTGATAGCAGCCCAAATGGACTAATACAATGACTAAATGGTCTTTTCCATTTTTCTTTCTTTAGAATTTCATGCAAAAAATCCCATATTGTGGTAGCACAAGTCATTGTTTTATGTTTCAAGGAAATTTCTATTCTGGACATTTGAAGAAAGTCAGTCTGATTTTTTTTTTACTACTAAAAAAAAATTGCTCTGTATAAATACAGGATGATGTGCTTCTCCCTTACTGAATATACGTATATGTGTAAATATATGCTGTATATTCTTTACGTGAATAAGGATTCAGAATTCATTAGGGATATTGGTCTATAATTTTCTTTTCTAGTAGTATCGTCGTATGGCTTTGGTACTGAATAATGCTGATTTCACACAATAAATTTGGAATTCTACCCTGTTCTTTAATTTTATGGAAGAGTTGAGAAAGACTAATATTAATTCTTTAAAAGTTTAGAAGCTATCTGGCCCTGGGATTTTCTTTGAAGAGTTGAGAAAGACTAATATTAATTCTTTAAAAGTTTAGAAGCTATCTGGCCCTGGGATTTTCTTTGTTGGGAGTTTTTTGATTATTAATTCAATCATGTTACCAATTATAGTTCTATTCAGAATTTATATTTTTTCATGATTCATTTTTGTTTGGCTGTGTGTTTCTAGGAATTTATTCATTTCTCCTAGATTAGCTACTCTTGGTGTATAAATATTCTTATAATGTTATGATTCTTTTAAATCTATGACATTGTATAGTCTCCTTTTAAATTTTATATCAGAAATGAAAAAAATATCCACAATTTTTACAATTATGAAATCATATTGTATTCAGTGTTTTTCTGTGTGTTCACCTATGCCAATTCATTTCAGACTTCTTCAGCTAACATATTGTTGTTTAGTCTCCTTTCTTTTCAACTTGAAGTACACAGTTTAATGTTTCTTTTAAGGCAAGTTTAGTGGTGAAAAACTCTTTTACCTTTGAATTGTATGAGAAAATTTTTATCTGTTCTTTTTGAAGTTTTGGTGGTTATTGTATTATTATTGACATTTTTCTTATTTGTTACTTTAAATATATCATCCCTCTTCCTTCTGGCCTGGAGGATTTTTGCCAAAAAATCCCTTCATTTTTATAGGGTTCCATTTTATCTGATAAATTGCATTTATCTTGGTGCTTTCAAAATTCTCTTTTTATTTTTTGGCAGAAACTTTTCAGGCCAGATGAGAGTGGTATGATTGTCAAGCTGCTGAAAAGGAAAAACTGCCACCTAGGATACTCTGCCCATCAAAATTATCATTTAGAATTGAAGTATTGATTAAAAAATTTTCTGACAGGTAAAAGCTAAAAGAGTTTATCTGCCCTAAACCTATCCCAAAAGAAATTTTAAAGGGTCTTCTCTAAGTGGAAAAGGAAAGTCTCTAACAAGATTTATTTATAGAAAAGGGAAAATTACACTAGTAAAGGCAAATATATAGTAAAGGCTAAGCAAGCACCACTTAAATCAATATCAAGATTAAAGGACAAAAAAATTGTGAAGTCAAATATAACTGTAGTAATCAGTAAATAGATAAACATGAGTATGTGACATGATTTTAAAAACCAAAATGGGGGGGTGGAGCTGGAGTAATCTAATGTAGATTTTTTAGAATGGCTTTGAACTGAACTGACTACCAATTTAAAACAAGTAGATCTAGTTAAAGGCCAACATATATGATACCCATGGTAACCACAAATCAGAAACCTACAGTAGATACACAAAAACCAAAAAGAAAGAAGCACAAGAATACCACTATAGAATATCATCAAACCACAAGGTATAAACTAAAAGAATAAGAAATGAATAGAGAATAACTAAGAAGTCAACCTGAAAAGAAGGTATCAAAATGGCAATAAGTAAATACCTATCAATAATCACTTTAAAAGTCAATTACTAAATGCTTCAGTTGTAGGACATAGTGTGGCTGATTGGATAGCTAAATAAGACCCATATATATGCTGCTTATAAGAGGTTTGTTTCAGAGATAATGACCCAGAGTAAAAGTGAGAGGCTGGGAAAACATATTTCATGCAAATAGAAGTAACAAAAAGTAAGGGTAGCAATACTCATTATCAGACAGAATAGATTTTAAGACACAAAAGTCTTTAACAAAGCAGGAAGCGACCATTGTATAATGATAAACCAATCAATACAAGTCTATACCACTCATTAACATATATCCACCTAATAAGGGAGCACCTAAATATATGAAACACATATTAACACACATGGGAGAAATTGATAATAATAGAATAATAGTAGTGTATTTTAACACCATACTTATATAAATGTGCAGATCATCCAGAGAGAAAATTAATTAGGCAACAGTGGTCTTAACTGACACATTAGACCAGTTGGACTTAACAGATACAGGACATTCCATCCAAAGATAGGAGAATACACGTTCTTTTCAAGTGCACCTGAAAGTTCTCCAGGATAGATCATATACTAGGTTACAGAACAAGTTAAACAAGTTGAAGAGGATAAAAATAATATCAAACATCTGTTTTGAGCCCAACAGTGTGGAACTAGATATCAATTACAGGAAGAAAAATGGAGAAAAAAACATGTGAAGACCAGATAGCATGATGCTAAAAGCTAATGGGTCAAAAAAAAAAAAGAGAAGATACCATTAAATACTTTCAGATAGATGAAATTGGAAATTCAACTTTCCAAAATCTTTGAGATGCACCAAAAGAGGGAAGTTTATAGTGACACAGAATTATCTCAAGAATCAAGAAAAATCTCAAAGAAGCAAACTGAATGTCTAAATTGCTTAGAAAAAGAAAAACAAAGTCCAGAGTCAAGAAGGTAGGAAAATAAAATTCAGAGTAAATAAATATGATAGATGTTAAAAACAATAGAAAAGATTAATGAAATTGCTGTTTTTTTAAAATATAATAAACCGGTAAACTTTTAGTCTTTCTCATATAAAACAGAGAGGACCCAAATAAACAAAATGAGAAATGAAAGAGGAGAAATAACAACCGATGGCACAGAGATTCAAAAAAGAATGCAAATCCAATAAATGTTATATTCAAAGAAGTTAGGCAACCTAGAAGAAATGGACCAATTTCTGAAACACACAACCTTCCAAGACTAAATCAAGGAGGAAGAGACAATTTAACTGATGCTTAGTTTGAATTTGTAAGTAAAAAATTTCTACCAAAAAAAAAAAAAGTGTTCAGGACTGGACGGGTTCACATGGGATTCATACTACACATAAAAAGAGCTAATATGTATTCTTCTCAAACTTTTCCATAAAGTTGAAGAGGAGGAAACACTCCCAAATTCATTCACCAAGGCCAGCATACCCTAATAGCAAAACCAAAGACAATATTAAAAAAAATTACATCAGTATTTCTGATGAATATAGATGTAAAAATCCTCAAAGAAATGTTAACAAACCAAATTAAAGTGTGTATGAAAGGGATCTTAAAGTATGATCAAGTGGGATTTCAGTGCTGCAAGGATGATTCAGTATCTGCAAATAAATTAATGTGACGCACAGCATTAACAAAAGGAAGAACTGAAATCAGGTGATCATCTCAATGGTCGTGGGAAAGCATTTGACAAAATGTAACATCCAGTCATGATAAAAAACTCGTAAAATTGTTAGAGAGGGAACATATCTCAATAAAGGTTTATGACAAACCCATACCTAACATCATACTTAAGGGTGAAAAGTTGTAATCCTTTTCCCTAAAATCAGGGACAGGGCAAGGATGATCACTCTTTTTTTTTAATTTTTTAAAATTACTTAATGTAAAATTTTGGATTGTTCTAGTTCTGTGAAGAATGTCTTGGGTAATTTGATAGGGATTGCATTGAATCTGTAGATTGCTTTGGGTAGTATAGCCATTTTTACACTATTTATTTTTCCAGCCCATGAGCATGGAATATCTTTCCATTTCTTTGTATCTTCTTTGATCTCCTTGATTAATGTTTTGTAGTTTTCTGCGTATAAGTCTTTCACCTCCTTGGTCAAGTTTATTCCCGGGTATTTGATTTTTTGGGGTGCTATTTTAAAAGGTAAAGTATTGGTATTCTTTTTCTAATATTTCATTGTTAATATACAGAAATGCTATTGATTTCTGAAGGTTAACCTTATATCCTGCCACTTTGCTGAATTTGTCTATGAGTTCCAGTAATTTTGGGACTGAGTCCTTGGGGTTTTCTGTATAAAGTATCATGTCATCTTCATAGAGTGACAGTTTTACCTCTTCTCTTCCTATTTGGATGCCTTTTATTTCTTTTGTTTGTCTGATTGCTATAGCTAGGACCTCCAATACTATGTTGAATAATAGTGGTGAGAGTGGGCATCCCTGTCTTGTTCCGGATTTTAGTGGCAATGCTTTCAGCTTTTCTTCATTGAGTATTATATTTGCCGTGGGTTTATCATAAATGGCTTTTATTATGTTAAGGAATGTTCCCTGTATTCCCACTTTAGTAAGAGTTTTGGTCAAGAATGGATGTTGGACTTTGTCAAATGCTTTTTCTGCATCTATTGAGATGATCATGTGGTTTTGACTTTTCTTTTGTTAATGTGGTGTATGACGTTGATTGATTTGCATATGTTGAACCATCCTTGTGCACCTGGGATGAATCCCACCTGGTCGTGGTGTATGATCTTTTTGATATATTGTTGGATTCGGTTAGCTAAAACTTTGTTGAGAATTTTTGCATCTGTTTTCATCAAAGATAATGGCCTGTAGTTGTCTTTTTTCGTGGTGTCTTTGTCTGGTTTTGGAATTAATGTGATGTTGGCATCATAGAAAGTCTTTGGGAGTGTTCCTTCTTCTTCAACCATTTGGAAAAGTTTAAAGAGAATGGGTGTGAGTTCCTCTTAGTGTGTTTGGTAGAATTCACCTGTGAAGCCATCTGGTCCTGGACTTTTATTTGTAGAGAGTGTTTTGATGACATACTCAATTTCATTTCTGGTGATTGGTCTGTTCAGTTGATCTATTTCTTCCTGAGTCATTTTTGGCAGGGTGTAAGTCTCTAAAAATTTGTCCATTTCTTCTAGGTTATCAAATTTGTTGGCATACAATTGTTCATAGTATTCTCTCATGGTTTTCTGTATTTCTGTAATCTCCACTGTGACTTCTCCTTTTTCAGTTCTTATTTTATTTGGATTTTTTCTCTCCTCTTGTTGGTGAGTCTAGCCAGAGGTTTGTCAATTTTGTTTACCTTTTCAAAGAACCAGCTCTTGGTTTTGTTGATTTTTTTCTATTGTTTTTTGAGTCTCTATTTTATTATATGGAACCACAAGAGACCCAGAATCGCCAAAGCAAGTCTAAAGAACAAAAACCAAGCAGGAGGTATAACTCTCCCAGACTTCAGGCAATATCATGGGACCACAGTAATCAAGACAGTGTGGTACTGGTACCAAAACAGACATATGGACCAATGGAGCAGAATAGAGAACCCAGGAATAAACCCAGATGCCTACGGTCAACTGATTTTTGACAAAGGAGGCAAGAACATAAAATGGGAAAAAGACAGTCTGTTCAGTAAGCATTGCTGGGAAACCTGGACAGCTGCATGCAAATCAATGAAACTAGAACACACTCTCACACCATGCACAAAAATAAACTCTAAATGGCTTAAAGACTTAAATATAAGACAAGATACCATTAAACTCCTGG
Organism: Catagonus wagneri; assembly: GCA_004024745.2. Lineage (NCBI taxonomy): Eukaryota > Metazoa > Chordata > Mammalia > Artiodactyla > Tayassuidae > Catagonus > Catagonus wagneri. The sequence continues at coordinate 8,189,912 of PVHT020000113.1, forward strand.
AAGAAAACATTGGTAAAACATTCTCTGACATCAATCTTACAAATGTTTTCTCAGGTCAGTCTCCCAAAGCAACAGAAATAAAAGCAAAGGTAAACCAATGGGACCTAATCAAGCTGACAAGCTTTTGCACAGGAAAGGAAACCCAAAAGAAAACTAAAAGACAACTTACAGAATGGGAGAAAATAGTGTCAAATGATGCAACTGTCAAGGGCCTAATCTCAAAAATATATAAACAGCTTATGCAGCTCAACAGCAAAAAAAAGCAACAACCCCATTGAAAAATGGGCAAAGGACCTAAATACACAGTTCTCCAAAGAAGAGAGGCAGATGGCCAACAAGCACATGAAAAAATGCTCAACATCACTGATGATTAGAGAAATGCAAATCAAAACTACTACAAGATACCACCTCACGCCAGTCAGACTGGCCATCATTAACAAGTCCACAAACAGCAGTTGCTGGAGGGGGTGTGGAGAAAAGGGAACTCTCCTGCACTGTTGGTGGGAATGTAAGCTGGTACAACCACTATGGAAAACAGTATGGAGGTACCTTAGAAAACTATACATAGAACTACCATATGACCCAGCAATCCCACTCTTGGGCATATATCCGGACAAAACTTTCCTTGAAAAAGACACCTGCACACGCATATTCATTGCAGCACTATTCACAATAGCCAGGACATGGAAACAACCCAAATGTCCATCGACAGATGATTGGATTAGGAAGATGTGGTATATGTACACAATGGAATACTACTCAGCCATAAAAAAGAATAAAATAATGTCATTTGCAGCAACATGGCTGGAATTAGAGACCCTCATACTGAGTGAAGCAAGTCAGAAGGAGAAAGACAGATACCATATGATATCACTAATAACTGGAATCTAACATACTGCACAAATGAACCTTTATGGAGGAAAGAAAATCAAGGACTTGGAGAACAGACTTGTGGTTTCCAAAATGGTGTGGGATGGAATGGGATGGTAGGGGCGTCTGGGGTTAATAGCTGTAGATTGTTGCCTCTGGGCTGGAAAAGCAAGGAGATCCTACTGTATAGCACTGGGAACTGTGTCTAACCACTTGTGATGTGTAACCCTGTCACCACGCTGTGCAGCTGGGTATAATATAAAAAAATAAATAAAATTACTTAATTTTATTACAGTTATAGGTGTGCAGAAATCATCACAACCAAATTTTATGGCATTACCATCCCAAACCTTCAGTGCATCCCCCACCCCCAACTTGTCTCATTTGGAAACCATAAGTTTTCCAAAGTCTTTGAGTCAGTATCTGTTCTGCAAAGAAGTTCATTGTGTCCTGTTTTTAGATTCATCATGTAAATGGTAGCATTTGATGTTGGTGTCTCATTGTCTGATTGGTTTCACTTCGCATAGTAATTTCTTGGTCCATCCATGTTGCTATAAATGCTGTTATTTTGTTTCTTTTAATGGCTAAGTAATATTTTATTGTGTATGTGAACCACATCTTCCCTCTCCTTTCCTCTGTCGATGGACGATGGACGTTTAGGTTGTTTCCATGACTTGGCTATTGTATAGAGTGTTGCAATGAACATTGGAGTACATGTGTCTTTTTGAGTCATGGATTTCTCTGGTTAGATGCCCAGGAGTGGGATTGCTGGATCAAATGGTAATTCTATGTTTAGTTTTCTGTGGAATCTCCATACGGTTTTCAACAGTGGTTGCATCAGTTTGCATTCCCACCAACAGTGTAATAGGGTCCCTTTTTCTCCACACCCTCTCCAGCACTTATTGTTTGTAGACTTTTTGATGATGGCCATTCTGGTTGTTGTAAGGTGGTACCTCATAGTGCTCTTGATTTGCATTTCTCTAATAACAAGTGATTTTGAACATCTTTTCATGTGTTTTTTGGCCATCTGTATGTCTTCTTTGGAGAATTGTCTGCTTAGATCTTCTGCTCATTTTTTGATGGGGTTGTTTGGTTTTTTTTTTGGTATTGAGCTATAGGAGGTGTTTGTAAATTTTGGAGATTAATCCATTGTCAGTCGATTCCTTTGCAAATACTTTCTCCCCTTCTGTGGGTTGTCTTTTTGTTTTGTTTAGGGTTTCCTTTGCTGTGCAGAAACTTTTCAGTTTAATTAAGTCCCATTTGTTTATTTTTCTTTTTAATGTCATTACTTTAACAGGTGGATCGGAGAAGATGTTG
>PVHT020000113.1:8217609-8258356 GCA_004024745.2 Catagonus wagneri
TGTAGTTCCCATGATGAACCCCTTAATTTACAGCTTGAAGAACAAAGATGTTAGACTTGCCCTGAGAAAAACCCTGAGGAGGGGAGAGTTTTGATTTGAAACTGTGTCGTGTATCTCTTCATATAATTACAGGACAAAGAGTTTCTGTGTGTTTAGTTAAATATTTTTAGTCATAGCCTTTTAATCCTATTTTTTTCATAACATGATTTTGAAAACTTGAGCCTTCTCTCAGTAATTAATTTCCAGTCTTTCTATCTGGGACTTCTTTTTTCCCCTAAGCATTTGCACACTATCTTCTCCCCCATTTTTCATTTTTAGTAGTAACACTAAATTAAAATAACATAAGGAAAATAATGTGTGTCTATGTATGACTGGGTCACTATGCTCTATAGCAGAAACTGGCCCAACACTATAAATCAACTACACTTTAGTAAAAATTTAAAAAATGAACAACTAAAACATTTCAAAGTTATAGGAGAAATATGAGAGGAAATTGTTGAAGACACAAAGTGGAAAATGTGGGTTAGTTAACAGTATGGTCCTTATGTTCCCGTGTCATCAAAATGAACATAAAAACAGCCTTAGTGGAGATATGCCAAAATATGGAATGTGTTATCTTGGAATAGGGAAATAAATTTACCAGTTGTGATTTTCTTTGTTTATGCTTTTATAGAATTAAAGTGTAATATTTTATAATCAAAAAGAGAAACGTAGTATCTCTGCTGTTTTTAAATTGTCATTTTATAATTTTAATTTTTAGTGGAAAGAGAAAGTGGTCTCAAAGTGATCAAATTTGAGACACTTTTGATATAATGGGAGACCAGTGATCAAAATGATGCTTGAGAGACCCATGATCAAAATCAGCCAGATAACAGTAAAGTGATTGTTTCATGGAAGGTATGCTTATCAGTCATTTGCTATTGGAAGCATTAATCAGGTGCTATATTTCTACTCCATTCTCTGACTAGGAAATTATTGTTTCCTTTAAGCGCTAGAGATTGATGTTTCCCTAAAGGCTTTTACTGTAATTCATTTTCCACCTGTAAATATTTTGCATTAAGCTTCTTGTGGCAAGAGTTGTCAATTTTGCCTTTGTGCAGTGAATCTGGAACATTACAAGTCATCTAAATCCATTATTTCATAGATGATAAAATGATGCCGAGAATGGTTAATGATTTAAAGTCATTTATGTAGCTTCATAAAGAAAAATAAATCCTCATCCTTCTAATTTCAAATCTATTACTTTTGTAGTCTGTAAATATGCGTTTCATTCTATTTTGTTTTAGTAAGATGTACTGTGGCAAAATATTTAAAATTTTAATCTCGACCGTTATTTACTCCAAGGGGATGTATGAATTTCTCTGATGCTGTGTATTACTTTCTGGTTCTTTTTGTTTGTTTAGGTAAACAGTTTCAGTTTTTGTTGTTGGGAAAGGAGGGTCTTTTTATGCAAAATTCAGAAAACCAAATTTTGGATGTTTGCAAGTGTTGTTATACAGAGAACAGGGCATGAGAGAGAAAGGGACCTTGGAATCATGTCATTAGGACAGACCTCAACAAGATACATGGCCAATAATTGAGGTCCCTGTGTGGAGAGGCTAAGGAAACATATTTCATTCTGCAATTATATCCTTCCTATATAGAACTTTAAATGTATTCCACTGTACACAAATACTTGATAATACTATAATGCACATCTCTGTATATTAGTAGTGCTTTGGGAAATGAAAGTGGAACCAGGCAGAAAGAAGGCAGCAGCTTACAGGAGAGAAAATAGTTAAGGATAATTGAAACTCAAGTGGATAAGAAGGATTTGAGAAAGTAAAATAATGATACTTAAAGCGCCTATGACTCTTCTCTCCTTTATGAAGGCCCTGGAAATATTATAGAAATCACAGGGTTTCTCTGAATACGATGGAGCCTAAAGAATTTGATACTTAAAGAGTTAAAATAATGGAGTTGTAGAACTGGGAACAGCTAAATCACTCCTGTTTTTGTTGACTTCTGTAAGCTTCTTGGATGGATTTCATGGTACTAAACCTCAAATTGTAGTTGACAACTTGAAAGAAACATTTGGTGCCAAATTTTGGAGTTAATTTTATTGGAAATTGTGTTGGAATATTATATTTTTAAAAGGCAAAATGCCATGTTAAAAATTCTTAATATTATGTGTCAAAGGATATTGTAAATATTTTCTGAGATACATTTAATAATATTTGCATTGATAGTTTTCCTGATCTCCACTTAATATTTAGGTGTTTTGAAACTCAGCATAGCTGGTTTGTTGGCTTGTTTGCTTTTAGATGTTCAGCAGAGCTAAATCTTGTTTTATGTTTAAAATGACCACTCGTATCCTATCCCCTAATGCCAGAATCAGCATCCTTCATTTTCACTGGGCAAGTTATTTTTATATAAGTTTTCTTTTTCTTTTATTATTATTTCTTTTGGTAAACTTGTTTTCCTTATGGAAACTAATGTGTATCAAACAAGTAAATGCAACTGAGCCATTTGGAAACCTTCATAGACATTTCAGAACTGCATCTACTCTATTATATGTTTTATAATGATTTGAGATTTCACAAGAATGGGTTAATTTGGTCACTAGAGTTTCTTCCATTTTATGTCAAAACAAGTAAAATCTGTTCATTTTTAGAAAAGGGAAACTATCTTCAAAATTAATTTTATATTTGAATAATTTGAAATAATAAAGTATTTTAAAATGCAATTTGTAATAGTTAAGGGTATCAATTTAAATTTAAAAGAGGCAAGTTTGCTGATAGTTAGCAATTTAAGCACTTTTTATTTAGCAATAAGCACTGTGTCTATCATTTGGATTCCCTTCAAAAAGAGGGAAATCAAATCAGGGTATGCTACATGCGCAACATAGTTTTTCTCATTTTTCTTTTGCTTTTTTAAAAGTTATAGGAATGGCACATATGTCTTGAGGGAAGGTATGATTCTATTGAAGTTGCCACAGCTAGGAGTTAAATATGTAAGCCGTGGGATTCCTTTGCACCCCTGTACTAGGACGGAGCTGTTTCTGTGTCAGTGTGAAAACTTCGAGTCTTAGGATTAACGGAAAATTGCCTTCCAGTTAAAGCCCAGAAGGAAAGTTCCCTGATTACATCTCACATTTGTTTAATTAATGTAAACTTCCTTTGAGCCAGCTACTATTATTGCTCAGGGTCGGATTTGGAATGAACATGTTCAGGGTGTGCTGTGGTTAAGGGCTGATGGAAGCTAGAAGTAAAAGAGATTTTAAGTTCCATACTCCTTTAATTCCAAAAATTCCACTTTTTTCCCATTTTTTAAAGCTTTTATTGAAGTATAGTTGATTTACAGTGTTGAGATCATTTCTGCTGTACAACAAAGTGATTATCACATACACATGTACACACATTCATTCTTTTACAGATTCTTTTCCCATATAGATTATCACAGAATATCAGGTTTAGAATTCTCTGTGCTCTACAGAAGTTCCCTGTAGGCCAGTCATTCCATATACCACAATGTACAGTTCTACTTTATTAAATTGTATCCTTTATTTTCCTTTAAATGCTCCCCACCCCCTGCCCACACACACATACTCTGCCTATCTTCAATGCTTGTGTTTTATGGGATCACTGTTTATTATGGATTGCATGGTGTGGAACCCACTTTTAATCTTTGCACGCACATTCAAGTAGATGGCTCCTGCTTCCAGTCCCAGGGCTGAGCAGGAAGTAGTTGCTCCTTGCCGAATCTAGTGAGAAGAAATAATTATTGCTCCAAACGTTAATTTGCTTATCTAAGAAGAAAACAACCTTTATTTTTTTTAACCCACTAAGTCCCTGGTAATGTGTTGCAGTATGCTGTGTTTGACAAACCTTAAGATGGGAATGTGAGACCGATATAATGGCAGATTTTTGTAATGCAGCATGGTAGAATTACACCCTACATGTCAATGAATTCTAAAATTGGTTCTATACAGTCAACATTTCTTTTTGAGATTTGATTATGTCTGTTTTATGACTCTACATTTTCTCTCATTTTAAAACAAAGATACATTATTAATTTAAATAGCAGTTGTTAAAGGAATTAATCTATTAGAATATTTTAGAGCCAATCAAATTAACTGTGCACTTTTAGAAACACCCTCATAGTAGCCTCACTTCTCCTATCTGGCATGTAAGGTGAAGAGCTAATCCAAATAGAGGACATTCGCTATGAAGAAATGTATTAGGGAGTTCCCATCATGGCGCAGTGGAAATGAATCCTACTAGGAAACATGAGGTTATGGGTTTGATTCCTGGCCTCACTCAGTGGGTTAAGTATCCAGCGCTGCCGTGAGCTATGGTGTAGGTTGCAGACGTGGCTTGGATCCTGTGTTGCTGTGGCTCTGGTGAAGGCCAGCAGCTGTAGCTCCGATTAGACCCCTAGCCTGGGAACCTCCACATGCTGCGGGTGTTGCCCTAAAATAAAAAAAAAAAGGAAATGTGTTAAATATTGAGGATACAAAGATAATTTAGACATGGTTCGTAATTCATTGAAAAAATAACATTTAAATTGGATGTTTGCAATGATATTTTTTAGAGGGGATTAGTAGCCAATACAAAACTCCCAAGATGATACTTCTGATATGTGGGAGAAACAATAAGGGCTACTGCACTGAATGACGGAGCAAAGGAGAGTCAACAGAGATGAGGACAGAGCTGTAACAAGGGAAAGTTTACCTTGGATCTTACAGGTTATTGTGAAACTTGGGCTTCCTCACTGAGTGAAATGAAGTCCAGAGGATTAAAACAAATCTAACTTATGTTGTTTAAACATGATCCTAGTTGCTTTGGGGAGAATAAACTGTAGAAGGCAATGGCTAAATGAGAGATCTACTTAGGAGAAATTTGTTGTAATGATAGTAGGAGAAAATGGTTCACAAGTCAAAGTGGCAGGATGGTAGTGTCATAGCTCTGATATATGGGATAACTATACATATATATATATGTATATAAATCATATTTTACTGAATTAAATTTTAATATTCTGTAATAATATATTTTAAGTCAATGGACTATATTAGAAAACATATAGCTTAGCTGCAGGTAACAGATATAGGATTTATATCTATTGTATTTTACAACTGAATGACAAATGAAAACTAAATTCAGAGAAAATGGTGGAAGGATATAAAGAAGAAGTCTGGGAAAACAGACTTTTAAAACAAACTTTTGGTTACCAAAAGGAACCGGTGGGGGGAGGAATGGACTGGGGGTTTGGGATTGGCCTGTGCACACTGTGGCATATGGAATGACTGGCCAACAGGGACCTGCTGAATAGCGCAGAAAACACTACCCAATATTCTGTGATAATTGATATCAGAAAAGAATCTGAAACAGAATGAATGTGTGTCTGTGTATAACTGAATCAATTTGTTGTGCACCAGAAGTGGTCACAACATTGTAAATCAACTGTACTTCAATAAAACTTTAAAAGATTAAAGAAAGAAATTATTGAAAAGATGCTCAAGTTCATTAACAGAAAGGAGTGCAATTTAGAAATGTTTAGAGAAGGAAAGCAGTTTCATACATTCCCTGTGAGACTTACTATAACCATTGAGAAAAACGTTTCATTATATATAGCCAACAGAAACACAACATTCTGGGGTGTTATTGAGGTAAAAGTGTGTGTGTGTTTGTGTGTGTGTGTGTATACATATATATATATATATATATATATATATATATATACATATATACATATGTGTATATGTTAATGTTTATTTTAACATTATTTTTGATCTTTAAAAACTGGAAAAATACAAAGTCTCAATAAGGATGGTTGAATAAATTATAGTTACAACATAGATTGTTGGGGACATTTCAGTGAAATATTTTAAAATGATAAAAATAAGTGGCCAAAAATACTTATTTTAGGAGTTCCCTTCGTGGCCCAGTGGTTAACGAATCCAACTAAGAACCATGAGGTTGCGGGTTCGATCCCTGGCCTTGCTCAGTGGGTTAAGGATCCGGCGTTGCCGTGAGCTGTGGTGAAGGTTGCAGACACGGCTTGGATCCCGCGTTGCTGTGGCTGTGGCAAAGGCCGGCAGCTACAGCTCCTGTTAGACCCCTAGCCTGGGAATCTCCATATGCCGCGGGTGCGGCTCATAACGACAAAAAGACAAAAAATATATATATATACTTATTTTAAATCAAGGGCATAGCCCCTATAAATGTATTTGAATATGTGAGCATTGGGAAAATATGGGAGTGTGTGTGTTAGATTTAAACATTAATAACTGGGTGTGGTGAGTTGGTGGGTAGCTGCAAAAAGAAGTAAATTGTTACATAAAAGAGGAAGGTGGAGGATCCTGAAAGATGGCAAAATAGGAAGCCCCAGAATTATTTTCCCACCTAAAAACCTTTGCACTGACAGAATCTGTCGTATGTAACTATTTTGGAACTCTGGAGTCTTTTAAAGGCTTGCAACTTCCAGGACACCTGGACAGTTCCTGTGGTTGATTTCAGCATTTTTCGCCTTTTAGTGCAGTTACCCTTCATCCAAAACAGCTCTGTGGCAGGCAGGCATGCACACGTCCAGGAGAAGCTTGCTAGAAAGCTTCTATGAAAACTTCTGTGAACCAGGGCGGGCAAGTTGAACCTTTTCCTCCAAATTTCAAGTGTCTGTGATATGATTCCTGAGCAACAGGTTCTGAATCAGAGGTGCAGTCAAAAAGGAGAGCAACCTTTGTGGCTGCACCTCACCACTATCACTACATGCCCCTCACTATTTGGCTGAAATGACTTCTAGGGGATTTAAAGGCCAGTAGTCTGTCCGGCCACCCCATGTTCACTTTTTTTTTTTTTTTTTTGTCTTTTGGGAGTCAGACATTAAAGACTAGAACTATTAAAAAGCAAAAAGCATATACAAAGGAAATTAGAAAGTCCATATGGATATGCATGGAAAGGTATAGGCTCGAAAAGACCAGAGAAAAACTGAAGATTTTATCTGAGCCTGATCCTTGGCACAGAAGTAGCCTAAAACAATCAAACCTAAAAAAATAAGAGAAGGAAGTCTAGATGATGAAGTAGAAGGATGCCAAACTCATTTCTCTCCAGGAGCAGATAAAACTACAATTACATATAGAGCAACCTAGCTCTGAAATCAGCTGTAGTCTAGCAGAACAGTTCTTCTACAACCAAGGCTGTGAATGAAAGAGCCCTTAGCGTCTGACAGGAAGAGAGGAGAAATGATCTGGTCAGAGTCTGTATACCTCTGTAGGATCCAGAATAGGAAGGAGATATTACAGGGGAGGGGATCCCCCCCTGGAAGGTGAAGGCTTCAAGCCCCATATTAGGCACCCCAGTCCTGGGGTTTGATAATGAAAAGATAAGACGCCTTTGCTATTTGGAAAACCATTGGGGCATACCCAAGGGCTTCAAGAAACCATGACTGTGCTCTTAAGGAGCCTGAACAGACTTGCTTACTCCTGGTCACAGCATGGAGGCAGCAGTTTGAAAACCTCTTAGTGCTCTGGCCAGCTTGCCAGGACCAGCTTAGAAGTACCCCCACCCCCAGTCTGCACTGATCTCCTGCTATAGCCCTTTCTTGTTCCTGTGGTTGCTTCTATCTAAGGTAGAAGCTGTCATTGTTAATGAGAGTGTGTGCACAGGGAGGGAAGGGAGGCAGCTTGGATGCTGGCCCTGCTTCTGAGCCGTCCCCAACTCATGGGTCTCTTCACACACTCTAGAAGCAGTGAAGTTAGCTTCAGGGGAGAGAACACCATCACCAGAGTGCATGTCCCCGTGCACACTTGGGAGGAACCATGGCCAGTTCAGTGGTGGGGCTTCAACCTCTCCAGCCCTATCCAGACTGTAACCAAGGGACACACACTAGGGAAAAAGTGGAACCAACACAGAATTGAAGCCCCAAGCCTCAGGCCTTAATCATGTCCCAAAATAAGGCAGAGCGTACCATCATACCTAAGAGAAACTGATTTTCTCAAGGCTTTTGCTCTAGCCCCTTGTGTTCCACCCCATTCTCGATAGGGTGATGATAGTCATTGACCATAGGAGAAGGCTTGGCTCACACCTGGCTCTAGCTTTAGCCCTCCAACTCCAGCCCTACATCTCACAGTAACAAATAGTTCAAAGCAATATTGATGAGAATGCTAAAGGAATAGATGAACACAGTGTGACTTTTAACGAGGAACTAGACAATATAAAAAAGAACCAGGAGTTCCTGTCATGGCTCAGTGGTTAGTGAACCCGACTAGCATCCATGGGGATGTGGGTTTGATCTCTGGCCTTGGTCAGTGGGTTAAGGATCTGGCATTGCCTTGAGCTGTGGTAAAGGTAGCAGACGCAGTTCAGATCCCACATTGCTGTGGCTGTGGCTGTGGCTGTGGCGTAGGCCAGCGACTGCAGCTCTGATTGGACCCCTAGCCTGGGAACCTCCATATGCCAAGGTGTGGCCTTAAAAAGATCAAAAAAAAAAAAAAAGACCATCCCAAAAACAAAAACCAGTCATAACTAAAGTATACAATAACTGTACTAAAATACTCTCTAGGGGAAATTAACTGCAGATTAGAGATAAAGAAGAAAGTACAGGGGATACAGAAGACAGAATAAAGGAAATCTCCCAATCTGAGTTGCAAAAAAATAAAAAGTAAAAGGAGAATAATTTAACAGCCTTTGGGATATTATCAAGTGTACCAACATTTGCCTTCTAGGATTCCCTGCAGGAGAAAAGAGAAAGGTGTCAAAATATATTTGTTGAAATTCTGGTTAAATACTTGCCAAACCTTAGAGAAGGAAACAGATAATCAGGTTCAGAAAGTCTCAAGGATGTAACTACTCCACTTATATAAATAGATCATCCAGAGAGAAAAATCAGTAATGAATCTGGCCTTAAATGATACATCTGGCCTTAAATGATACATTTGGATTATAGATAATCTACAGGGCATTCTATCCCAAAAGAGCAGAGTACACGTTGTTTTCAAGTGCACATGGAACTTTCTCCAGGATACATCACATGCTAGGCCACGGAACAGGTATCAACACATTTAGAAGGATAAACATCATATCAAGCATCTTTTTCAAGCACAACAGTATGAAACTAGAAGTCAGTTACAGGAATTAAAATGGGAAAAGCATGAACATGTGGAGACTAAATAACATACTGCTAACAAACTAATGAATCAAAGAAGAAATCAAAGAGGAAATCAGAAGATACGTTGAAACAGTGCAAATAAAAGCACAACTTTACAAAATCTGTGGGATGTACCATAGTAATTTTAAGAGGAAGTTTATGGTAATACAGATATACCTTAAGAAGCAAAAATCTCAACCAACCAACGAACCTACCATCTAAAGTAATCAGAAACAGAAGAACAAAGCTCCAGGTTAGCAGAAGGAAGGAAACAATAAAGATTAGGTAGGCACAGAAAAAAAAAATTAAGATTATATAGGCATAAAATAGGCACAGAAAAAACAGTAGGAAAGATCAAAGAAATTAAAAGCTTCTTTTAAAGATGATGAAAAATCAGAGGCCTTTCACCAGGCTCATTGAGAAAAAAAGAGAGAGTCTGAATAAACAAAATAAGAAATGAAAACAGATAAGTTACAACTGATGTCGTAGAAATGCAATCATAAGTGAATACTATGGGCAGTTATATTGCAACACACTGGACAACCTAGAAGAGATGGATGAATTTCTTGACAAACTTCTTAGAGTGAATCAGGAAAAAATAGGTAATCTGAACAGATCTATTATTAGTATTGAAATTTTATCAGTAAAGAAGAATTTTAAGTTAAATTATTGTATTTTTCAGCTCCGTGATTTCTGTTTAGTACTTTTAAGTTATCTGTGTCTTTGTTGAAATTCTCACTTTGTGTATTTTTCTCTGACTACAGTAGGTATCTTCATGATAATTTATTTTGAATTCTATGTCAGATAGTTTACATACTTCCATTTATTTTATTAGAGTAAGTTTCTGGAGCTTTATCTTACTCCTTTTTGGAAAATATTTAAGCCTATGTGATATCAGGCTTAAGCAAGCAGATATAGGGCATACTTAAAATACAAGGCAACCACAAATCAAAACCAAACATAACATTTACAAAAACTAAAAAGAAAAGGACACAAGCATAAAATAAAAGGATATTGTCCAACCAAAAAAAGAAAGGGACAAAGGATAAACATAGAATCAACTGGAAAACAAGGTTTAAAATGCCAATTAATACGTATTTGTCAGTAATTACCTTAAATATCAATGGAGTGAATGCCCCAATCAAAAGATATAGAGGGACAGATTGGATAAAAAAGCAAGAGCCTACAATATGTTGTCTACATGAGACTCACCTTAGGGCCAAGCACACATGTGGATTGAAAGTGAGGGGTTGGGAAAAGATATTTCATGACAATGGACAAGACAGGAAAGCAGGAGCTGCAATACTTCTATCAGACAAAACAGATTTTAAAGTGAAAGCCATAAAGAAAGACAAAGAAGGACACTATTTAATGGTAAAAGGATCCATTCTAGAAGAGGATATTGGAGTTCCCGTCGTGGCGCAGTGGGTAACGAATCCGACTAGGAACCATGAGGTTGCAGGTTTGATCCCTGGCCTTGCTCAGTGGGTTAACAATCCGGCGTTGCCGTGAGCTGTGGTGTTGGTCGCAGACGTGGCTCGGATCCTGCATTGCTGTGGCTGTGGCGTGGGCCAGTGGCTACAGCTCCGATTAGACCCGTAGCCTGGGAATCTCCACATGCCGTGGGTGTGGTCCTAAAATGACAAAAGGCAAAAAAAAAAAAAAAGAGGATATTATAATCATCAATATATAAGCCCCTAATATAGGAACACCCAGGTACATAAAACAAATACAACAGACATAAAAGGAGAAATTGATGGGAATATAATCATAGTAGGAAACTTGAACATCCTTCCCACAACAATGGACAGATCCTCTAGACAGAAAATCAGTAAGGCAACAGATATCCTAAATGACACAATAGAAAAGTTAGACTTAATCAACATTTCCAGGACATTACAACCAAAAAAACATAATGTACATTTTTTTCAAGGGCACATGGAACATTCTCAAGGATTGACCACATACTGGGATGCAAAACTAACCTCAAGAAATTTAAGAATATAGAAATTCTTTCAAGTATCTTCTCTGACCACAATGGCATGAAAGTAGAAATCCACCACAGGAAAAGAAATGAGAAAAAACTAACTACATGGAGACCAAACAACATGATTTTAAAAAACAATGGGTCAATGAGGAAATTAAAAAGGAAATTAAAAAAATATCTCGAGACAAATGATAATGAAGATACAGCCATTCAGTATCTATGATATGCCACAAAAGCAGTGCTTAGAGGGAAATTCATAGCAATACAGGCCATCCTCAAAACAGAAGAAAATCTCAAACTAACAACTTCACCCACAACCTAAATGAATTAGAAAAAGAATAAAAGAAAGCTAAAGTCAACAGAAGGAAGGAAATCAAGATCAGAGAGGAAAGCAATAGCATAGAAATTCAGAAAACAATGGAAAAAATCAATAAAACCACGAGTTGGTTCTTTGAAAAGGTAAACAAAATTGACAAACCTCTTGCCAGACTCACCAAGAAGAGGAGAGAAAAAAACAAAACAAAATAGTGAAGGAAAAAAGGAGAAATCTTAATGGATACTATAGAAATACAAAAAAAATCGTAACAGAATACTGTGAACAATTATATGCCAACAAAATTGACAATCTAGAAGAAATGGACAACTTTCTAGAGACTTACAGCCCACCAAAACTGAATCAAGAAGAAATATATCAACTTAACAGACTGATCACTAGAAATGAAATTGAGGAGTTCCCATCGTGGCTCAGAGGTTATCGAATCCGACTAGGAACCATTAGGTTGTGGGTTTGATCCCTGGCCTTGCTCAGTGGGTTAACGATCCGGTATTGCCGTGAGCTATGGTGTAGTTGGCAGACACGGCTCAGATCCCGCATTGCTGTGGCTGTGGTGTAGGCCAGTGGCTACAGCTCCAATTCGACCCCTAGCCTGGGAACCTCCACATGCTGCAGGTGCAGCCCTAAAATGACAAAAGGCAAAAAAAAAAAAAAAAAAAAAAAAAAAAAAAAAAAAAAGAAAAAAAGACATTGAATGTGTATAAAAACACTTCCTAAAAACAAAAGTCCAAAACCAGATGGCTTCACAGGTGAATTCTACCAAACATACAAAGAACTTATACCCATCCTTCTTAAACTTTTCCAAAAGGTCGAAGAAGGAGGAACACTTGCAAATACATTCTATGAAGTCACCATTACCCTAATACCAAAACCAGACGATACTACCAAAAAAGAAAATTATAGGCCAATATCTTTAATGAATATAGATACAAAATTTCTCAACAAAATTTTAGTGACCTGAATCCAACAACATATAAAAAAGATCATATACCATGACCAAGTGGGATTCATGCCAGGCTCATAAATTTCGTTCAACAATGCAAATCAGTCAACATCATAAACCACATTAACAAAAGTCAAAAACCACATCTTCATCTCAATAGATGCAGGAAAAGCATTTGACGAAGTCCAACATCCATTCATGATAGAAACTCTTACAAAAGTGGGTATAGCGGGAACATACCTTAACATAATAAAAGCCATTTATGACAAACCCACAGCCAGTATAATACTCAGCAGAGAAAAGCTCTAAGCCTCCCCAGTAAAATCTTGATCAAGACAAGGTTCCCCACTTTCATCGCTTTTATTCAACATAGTGTTGCAAGCCCTAGCCACAGCAATCAGACAACCAAAAGAAATAGAAAGTATCCAAATTGAAAGCAAAGAGCTAAAATTGTCACTGTATGCAAATGACCTGATACTATATATAGAAAACCCTAAGGACTCCACTCAAAAACTGCTCGAATTGATCAACAAATTCAGCAAAGTAGCAGGATAGAAGATTAACATTCAGAAATCAGTTGCATTTCTGTATACTAACAATGAAAATTAGAAAAGGAATATGGAAATAGAATTGGTTTTAAAATCACACCCCCCAAAAATTAAATACCTAGGAATAAACTTGATGAAGGAGATGAAAGATTTACATACTAAGAACTGTGAAACATTAATCATGGAAACTGAAGAGGATTCAAAGACATGGCAAGATATTCCATGCTCCTGGACTGGAAGAATCAGTATTGTTGAAATTGTATCCTACACAAAGCATTCTAAAGATATAATGTGATCCCTATCAAATAACCTATGATATTTTCACAAAACTAGAACAAAGAATCCAAAAATTTATACGGAATCACAAAAGACCCAGAATTGCCAAAGCAACCCTGAGGGACAAAATTCAGTCATGAAGCATAACCCTCCCAGACTTCAGACAATATTACAAAGTTATAGCAATCAAGACAGTGTGGTACTGGTTCAAACACACATACACAGACCAATAGAACAGAATAGAGAACTCACAAGTAAACCCAGACACGTGATCAATTAATATTTGACAAAGGAGGCAAGAATATAAAATGGGAAAAAGACAGTCTTTTTAGTAAATGGTGCTGGGAAAACAGGACAGATGCATGTCAGTCGGTGAAAGTGGAACACACCTTCACACCATACACAAAAATAAACTCAAAATGGCTTAATGATTTAAATGTAAGACAAGACATCATCAAACTCCTGAAAGAGAACATAGGAAACCATTTTCTGACATTAACTGTACAAATGTTTTCTTAGGTCATTCTCCAAAGGCAACAAAAATAAAAGCAAAAATAAACCAGTGGGATCTAATCAAACTTGTGAGCTTTTCCACAGCAAAGGAAACCATAACAAAACCAAAATGACAGCCTGTGGACTGCGACAAAATAGTTTCAAATGATGCAACTGACAAGGGCTTAATCTCTAAAATATACACACAACTCATACAACTCAACAGCAAAAAGCCAACAACCCAGTTGAAAAATTGGCAAAAGACCTGAATAGACGTTCACCAGAGAAGATGTACAGATGGCCAGCAAGCACATAAAAAATGCTCATCACCACTGATGATTAGAGAAATGCCAGTCAAAACCGCTATGATTTACCACCTTACGTCAGTCAGAATGGACTTCATTAACAGGTCAACAAATAACAACTTGTGGAGAGAGTGTGGAGAAAAGGGTACCCTCTTACACTGTTGGTGGTAATGTAAATTGGTACAACTACTATGGAAAACAGTATGAAGGTACCTCAGAAAACTAAGTATAGAAGTACCTTATGATCTAGAAACCCCACTCTTGGGCATGTGTCCGGACAAAACTTTCCTTGAAAAAGACACATGCACCCTTATGTTCATTGTAGCACTCTTCACGATAGCCAAGACATGGAAACAACCTAAATGTCCATCGACAGGTGAATGGATTAAGAAGATGTATAGATAGACAATGGAATACTACTCAGCCATAAAAAAGAACAAAATAATGTCATTTGCAGCAACATGGATAGAACTAGAGACCCTCACACTTCGTGAACTAAGAAAGAGAAAGACAAATACCATACGATGTCACCCATGTCTGGAATCTAATATGTGGCACAGATGAACCTTTCCATAGAAAAGAAACCCATGGACTTTGAGAACAGACTTGTGGTTGCCAAGGGGGTAGATGAGGGAGGATGGACTGGGAGTCTTTGTTTAATAGATGCAAACTGTTGCATTTGGCAATGAATCCTGCTGTTTAGTACAGGAAACTGTATCTGGTCACTTGTGATTGAATGTGATGGAGGATAATGTGAGAAAAAGAATGTATGTATATGTATATGACAGGGTCACTTTACAGTAGACAGACAGAATAGTGTAAGTCAGTTATAATGGAAAAATTAAAGTAAAAAATAACTCAGTTGCAAGATAAATAAGTAGGATGTAATGTGCAACGTGGTATCATTAACTGCTGTGTTATATAAGATAGTTATTAAGAGAGTAATTCCTAAGAATTCTTATTGCAAGGAAAACTCTTTTCTATTTATTTAATTTCGTGTATGTAGGAGGTGATGGATGTTCTTCACTAAAATTACTGTGATAATCATATCATGATGTAAGTGAAATCATTTTGCTGTACTTAAACATATATAGTGCTGTATGTCGATTATATCTCAGTAAAATTAGAAAAAAAAAGTAGATGTATGGCTAAAGTGACAAGATTAGGCAAAATTGAAGAGGAAATTGGTAAATGAATGATTTTTGTAATTTTATAGTTTTACTTTATTTTCCCATTAATGAATTTTATTGCAGTTACAGGTGTACAAAAATCATCATAACTCAGTTTTATCGCATTTCCATCCCAGTAAATGAATGTTTGATCTGAATGAAGCACACAATATGCAGCTGAGGACATAGTTAAATAATACTAAATAGACTTTAAATGACACCAAAAAGAGAATTCTGATAAATCCAATAGGAACTCCAGAAAGAGGCCATATACAATGGCTCAGAATTATTCAGAAATGGAAAAAATACATGAAATATCAAACCCAGGATAAATAAACCTAAATGAAAATCTAAAAATACCATAGTAAAATTTGAAAAGAGCTAAGAGAAATGACAGGTGGGGAATGAGAGGAAAAGAGAGACAGAGAGAAAGAGTAATAAAAAATATTAAGTTATAACAAACTCCTAAATAGTAAAAATGAGTCCAAAGGCAGTAGGATGATATTTTCCCAAGCTGAGGGGAAAAAAAGGCAACTTAGAATTCTATACGCTCTCAAGTTTTCGTTCATGGGTATTAGTGAATTAATGACAATTTCAGGTCGTCTGTAGGATTTTTTACCACTACTAGATCCACACTGAAAGAAACAGGGCAGATACACTTTAGAATGAAGCTCATGGATTCAAGAATGAAGTGATGTTATACAAGAAGACATACGTAGCAAGAAACTGGTAAATATATTGATAGATTTAAATAGGCATTGACTATTACAGATAAAACAATAGTAACTACGTTGGAAGTGTTTACCAACAAGGTGAAACTAACTTCCCAAACAACAGTTAACATGTAAAATGGGAGGTAGAAAATTAGAGTTAAAATAGTTTATTATCTTTTGACTGTTTGAGTGGAAGTTCTATTTACTGATTATTTAGACATTGCAAATTTAAGGGCATATGATAAAATTTGAGGGCACCATCAAATGAGTAGAAATAAAACTTGTAATATTCAAATGAGAAGAGGAACAAAAAATGAAGAAAACGTGATTAATACAATAAAAGGAAGAACGGGGAAAAGAGCTGATGAAAAACTTTGTAAATATAAAACAAAATAGTAGTAGAAATCAAGCAAATATATATATATATATATAATAATCAGTGTAAATTAAATAACCCTGTTATGTAAAAGAGTGAGACTTTCAGCTTTGAGGGGGGGAAAACTTATAAAACTCTAAGGTCTCACCCCAATATAACTATGTGCTATTTTAGGGACAACTGTAAAACTGAAGGACAAAAAAATTGAAAAGAAAGGACTGAAAATGAAATACTTGGCAAAAATCTAGCAAGACACCTGGCATAACTAAATTAACACAAAGAAAAATAGACTTTTAATTTGATTATTAAAGAAGCCAATATACAATAGCAAAAATAACAGGATATAACCGTTTTAAACTTGTATACACTTAACAATATAGCCTCAAATTATATTATACGAATATACTTGCAGATGGAAATCAACAAATACAAATCAGAGTGAGATTTTAATATCTTCTCACGGATATTGATACGTCAACCAGATGAAGTCTAAAAGGGAGATAGCCAGTTTGAGCAAAACGTTAATAACTTAAACCTGTAGATATTATGCATAGGACTTTTCATTCAGTAATGAAGCATATTTGTAAGCAAATGTAGAATACATTTCAAAATTTGCTTAAGGATAGGTTCTTGGATTCCTTCTTAAATACAAACAAATTGATATTGTAGGGACCACATTCTCTGGTTAAAATGCAGTAAAATTAAAAAAATGAAAACCCAAAAGACATTTACCTCTCTTACATTTTAAATTGTAAGTAACACTTCCAAATATTTCATAGGGAAAAAATTAGAGTTATAAAGCACTTAGAAATGAGCAACAATTAAAGTACATACCAAAACATTTAAGGTAACCACTAGTGTTAGTGGGACATTCTGGCCTTAAATTAATTTTACATTCAGAAATCATTTTGAAATTATTGCACTAAGGTTAGAATGTCAACAACAAAGTAAACACAAAGAATAACAATGCTTTAATAATATAAATAATATAGTAATGTTACACTTTAAGAATGCATATTAGAAAAAAATGTACTGTAGTGTTCAGTTTCATTCTTAGTTGATATTGAGTCTAGTACATTTGTTCGTTACTGAAAGTGGGGTTTTAAGTCTCTTGTTACTATTGAATCTTTCTCCTTTTAGTTTTTTCAGTGCTTGCTTTTTATATTTAAGTGTTTTAAATATGAGTGCAAGTATATTTTTATATGTCATAATTTCACATAGAATTCATTCTTTCACTGTTAAAATTATATAATGTCCTTTTTATCTCTTATGATAGTTTTTGACTTAAGTATATTTTGGCTAACATAAGTCCATCCATCCCTGGTCTCTTTTGGTTAATATTTGCATGAAATACTTTTTTCTACACTTTTACTTTTGCGATTTGTGTATCCTTAAATCAAATCTGTGTCAGATGGTAGTTCTATATTTAGTTTTCTGAGGAACCTCCATACTGTTTTCCATAGTGGTTGTACCAATTTACCATAGACAGTATAGATTTGTATCTTTTTTAATAATCCATTCATCAATGCTCCATCTTTTAATGACTGCGTTTATTACCATTTAATGTAATTATTTATTGGGAAGGATTTACTATTGCAGAATTTTGTTAATTGTTTCATCTTTCTCTTGATATTCTCTTTCTTGTCTCTCTTTCCCTCCCTTGATGTTTTCCTTTGTGTCTCATTGATTTTGTATTGATATGCTTTGGTAAATTGCTTTTTTTCTTTTCTAGATATTTTCTTTTTTGTCATCATGGAGCTTACATAGAATACCTTGTAGCTATAAGAGTTTATTTCTTTAAATGAAAGCTTAACCTCAATTCTTTACAAAAACTCTATGCTTTTATTTCCCTCTGCACTTTATTTTATGGATGTCATAATTCATATGTATTTTACCTGATTATACATGTTGAAACTTAGGACAGAGCCTTACATATTTTCCTAATTTTTCATAGACTCAGATATACTTATTGGAGCTTTAGTTTTTTCTAAATTTTCTTTTATTGATGTATGGTTGATTTACACTGTTGTATTATTTTCAGGTATACAGCAAGGTGAACCAGTCATACATATAAACATATCCCTTCTTTTTTCCCATATAGGTTATCACAAACTATTGAGTAGACTTTCCTGTGGTATATAGTAGTTTCTCATTTATCATCTATTTTGTACAATAGCATGTATGTGTTATTCCTGTCCTCCCATTTGTTTTGATTTAAAGAAATATTTTTAACTTCTTTTGTCATTTAAAAATATTTTATTGAATGCATACTTGTCTTATGTATTAATTAACTATTTTGATATGTTTATTTTTAATACTTTTGTCTTTTAATTTTTATATCAGAGCAGAAATGAAAGACATTTACTCAGCACTTTTACAATTATATATGTTCTGTGTTTTTATGTTAACCTTTATCAATTTGTTTTATACTTTCTTAAGCAAATGTGCTGCTCTTTAGTGCCTTTTCTTGTTAACTTGAAGAAGTCACTTTAGCATTACTCTTAAGTCAGATTTAGTGCTGCTGAATTCCTTCAGCTTTTGTTTGAGAAAGGTTTTATGTACTTTGTGAAAGATACTTTTGCTGGGTATATTAGTCTTGTTGGCCTTTTGGCTATTTTTTTTATTTCAGGACATTGAATAGATCATCCCACTTGGTAATGAACTGCAAGATTTCTGCTGAAATCCACTGAATTTGACCAAAAATCCACAGATATTTATATGGGGGTTTCATAGTACAAATGCATTTGTGTTGCTGCTTTCAAAATTCTCTTTGTCTTTGACTTCTGATAATATCATTATAATGTGATTGGGGTAGATTTCTTTGGAGCCATTTTATTATTGATCCTTTTTTTTTCCTCTCTCTGAATGTGCATTTTCCTCTACAGATTTAGGGATTTTTTAAAGCCATTTTTTAAAAAGAAATCTTTCAGGTCATTTTTCAGGCTCTTTTCCATTTGAAATTCCTATAATCCATACATTGATACATCTGGTACAGTTCAGTGAGTCCCTTTATGCATTATTTTTCATTCATTTACTTATAGTTTATCTGATGAATAAAGTCAAGTGATCTTTTTTGTTTTTCAGCCACACCCATGACATAGGGAATTTATGGGCCAGGGATCAAATATGAGCCACAGCTGCAACTTAAGCCAGAGCTGTTGTAGTGGATCCTTAACCCACTCTCTGGGGCTCGGCATCAAACTGGCACTGCCTCAGAGACAATGCCAAGTTTCTAACCTGTTGTGCCACAGTAGGAACTTTGCAAATGATCTTCTTTTGAATTCCATGACCATTTATTTTGACTGATCCAGTCTGTTATAACGCTCTAGTGAATATTTCAGTTCAGGTATTGTGTTCTTCAGCTACGTGATTTCTACTTGGTCATCTTCAAAGTTTTCTGTCTCGTGATTGAAATTCTCGCTTTGTTTGTGTATTGTTCTCACAACAGTGAACATGTTTATGGATTGTTCTCTAATAACAGTCAACATGTTTATTAACTGAGTTAAGTTGAATTCCCTGTCAGGTAAATAATACATTTCTATTTCATTAGGGTTGCTTCATGGAGATATATGTTGGTTTTTTTCTGGAAAATATTTGGAAGTGTCTTCATTTTCCTTAACTCCTTACGCTCATGTCTGAACATTGGACAAAATAGCCACCTGCCCCAATATTCATGGAATGGCCATGCAGAAGACTCACACCAATAAGCATTGTCAGAGATTGAGGATCTCCCAATCCTTGTGTTAGTCAATCCATATCCTTTGTTCTTATAGTTCCCAGGCTTTGGGTGTACATCAGGTCCCATTTGTGCCCTAAAACACACGTTATTGAAACCATTTCCTCAAGCATCCTTCTGATAAGTTTCATCACTGGATGCCCAGTGTACCTTTTTCCATCGCTAAAGAGAAGCTTGTGGAAAGGGCTTTTCTACAGCTAGGTCTGTGCTGAGCCAGCGAGAGTGGCTGTGGAGACTTTTAGTCCAAACTTCTGGATTTGTTCTCTCTCACCTCAGGTAGCTTCTAACCATGTCAGTTGTCCCCTCAGCTTTCTGAAACAAGGATACAGATCCAGTATTCTGGATGCTGGCAGATTAGATATTATTACAAGAGGGTATCTTGAATTTCCCTAACAATTTGAGTATGTCTGGCATCGTGCATGAACTGTGTGAAAGGTCCTCTTAACAAGTTTCTGAATTACTTACAAAAGGAATCTATAAAGAAATTGTTTTGAGTAAGTTGTTTTTATAGGAAAATAGAGACTAGGGATTCCTCTTCAGTCATCTAAATGAACATAAAATGGGAGTTTATTTATTAATTTAGTTTTGCTCTACCTTGGAAGATGTACAGTCCCTACATTGAAAGGAAATCTTGAATAAAATAGTAGATCCCTAAGGGACTAAAGCATTACAGGGAGTAAATGCAATCCCCTCAGTTCCCTATTATATGTAGAATGTTTCCCTGTGGAAGAGACCCAGCCGACTTCTGCCATGTTTATAACTGAGTGCATTATATAATTACACTCACATTCATCTTCTGTGAATTAGAAAATGGCAAAAATGATGATAGTAAGGAATGTTTATTTTTCTCTGCTGCTTGAGTGGACTGAAAGTCATAATCAGAAATTATGATCTATAGTTCTGAAAGATTTTGAAGTCAAATCAGAAATTAAGTGTTGGCTGCATTCTCTGAGAAACAAAAGAACCCAAGCTTCAGAACCTGAAATTGTGCTCCTGAGACCACCGGGTAAAAAAGAATGGTAAGGAAGCATCAGGGTTTTCTGGAAGAAGGAGGGTGAGTTTCTGAGTTCTATTATATTCATGTCCTCCTTATTTGAGATGGCGGTCCAAGGAGCTAATGTGAGAATTTCTCATTTTAGTATCCTGAGACTCAAGTAAAACTGACAGAACAATCCTTTCAAGGAGGGGATCTTTGAATGTTTGGTGACATTAGGGACTCAAAGGATTCATTATATCAGCCAGTAAGTTCCCTGTTCAAGAGATGAAATCGCTCTCATCTACAGTTAAGACTTTTTCCTGTGTGATCTGGAGCAGTGAGGTAACCTGTCCTAGACTCGGACCATTTAGATTTAGTTAAGAAACAGTACTCTTAATTCTCACCCTACTAGGTCTAATCTGCATTAGAGGCCAGTGCCAAGTTGGTAGGGTCTCAGCCTACAGTTTTATTGGTGAGGGGAGGGTTCAGATGGTGAAGAAATGTTGAGATGAATGAAGGATGATTTTATCCTGGTCCAGATTTCTTCTTTATCATTGTATTTTTTGTTTTCATTGTTGTTTTTTAGCTGAGCAGGGAAGTTTGGGTAGGGTAGCAGTTCCCTTCCCCCTGTTATCTAAGTTTGATTCTCTATTCGACCTAGCTTACAAAGAGCCTAATAAGGAAAGGATATGTTGCTCAGTTTCCTGAAAATGGTAACACAATTCCACGAGACCAGGCAGGTCTACTCTCAGATATCCCCAGCCCAAACACCAGACTTTTGAGAGGAGATACTGTGTGAAAATTGTCTTGACTTTTTTACATAATTATTTCTCCTGTTGTCACAGATCCCCTTACGAATGGCTCCTGGAAATGGTTCTTTTGTGACTGAATTCATTCTTTTGGGTTTAACAGACATTCCGGATCTGCAACTCCCCCTGTTCTTCCTGTTTCTAGTAATGTATGTGGTCACTGTGATGGGAAATTTGGGACTGATAATCTTAATTGTTCTGAATTCACACCTACACACCCTTATGTACTTTTTTCTCCTCAACCTGTCTTTCATAGATCTCTTTTATGCGTCTGTGTTTACACCCAAAATGCTGATGAACTTTGTATCAAAGAAAAATGTTATCTCTTACATGGGGTGCATGACCCAACTTTACTTTTTCAGTTTTTTTGCCATTTCAGAGTGCTATGTGTTGACATCCATGGCCTATGATCGCTATGTGGCCATCTGTAACCCACTATTGTATAACATTGCCATGTCCCCTAAAGTGTGTTCCAGCCTCCTGCTTGCTTCCTACTTGATGGCATTTTCTGGTGCCATGGCTCACACCGGATGCATGCTGAGAGTGGTTTTCTGTGATGCAAACACCATCAACCATTATTTATGTGACATCCGTCCTCTGCTCCAGCTTTCCTGCACAAGTACATACATCAGTGAGCTGGAAGTTTTCATTGTAGTGGGCATCAACATCCTTGTGCCGACTTTCACCATCTTTGTCTCTTATAGTCTCATCCTCTTCAACATCCTTCACGTTAGCTCCAGGGAAGGCAGGTCTAAAGCCTTCAGTACCTGCAGTTCCCACATAATTGCTGTGTCTCTGTTTTTTGGATCATGTGCATTTATGTATCTCAGGCCATCTTCTGTTGGGTCTATGGATGAGGGAAAAATCTCTTCTATCTTTTACACCAATACAGTTCCCTTGCTGAACCCCATAATTTACAGCTTGAGGAACAAAGATGTTAAACTTGCTATGAGAAAAATCCTGAGTGTGGAGAAGTTCTGATTAGAAACAGTATCTCTTTGAGCATGAATTACAGGACAGTGAGATTCTTTGTGTTTAATTTTAGTGACAGCCTGCTGTATTTTTTCATCATTTCTTTTTATTTCTATTATCTTAAAGAAATTTGAGTCCTCTCTGAATAATTTATTTCCATCTCTTTGTCTATGTATTCTTTTTTCTCACTGTTTTCACAATGTCATCTCTTCCTTTTTCCTGCTTAATAATAAAATTAAATAGTAAATATATTATTTATTTTCATTATTATTGTGATATTATTTTTCCCACTGAGAAAAGATGTATAGTCTCAAAATAATGGAATCAGGTAACAGTCGAGTGACAGTACGTCACTAGGGGTGGTATTATCTGTCACCGGGGATAAGAGGATGGAACGGGATACTCTGTTTCTACTCATGTTTCTGTACTCTAATTGGCAGATATATGTCTTTGTTTTTAAAAATTATAGTTGATTTACAATGTTGTGCCAATTTCTGCTGTACAGCAAAGTGATATATTCTGTTTCACATCTTATCCTCCATCGTGTTTCATCCCAGTAGATTGGATATATTTTCTTGTACTATACATTAGGACCTCATTGCTTATTCATTCTAAAGGTAGTGGTGAAGTTTCAACATGACCATCAAGGAGAATCCATTTTTCATCTGTAAATGTTTGGCATTCAGCTTCTTTTGGTAGAGTTTTATTTCATTTTTATTTTTATTTTTGTCTGTTTTTTTAGGGCCGAGCTTGTGGCACATGGAAGTTCTGAGGCTTGAGGTAGAATTGAAGCTGCAGATACTGACTCTTCCACAGCCACATCAATGACAGGTACAAGCTGCATCTGCAGCCTATACCACATCTTATGGCAACACAGGATCCTTAACCCACTAAGTAAAGCTGGCGATCAAACCTGTGTCTTCATGGTTGCTAATCAGATTTATTTCCCCTGAGCCATGATGGGAACTCCAGAGTTTTATTTTTTACCTTTCTAAGTCAAATTGACACACAGCAAATCATCAAAATACATGTTTTATATGGATGGGAAAGTGAACCAAGATTGGTTAATGATTTATGTAAAATCATACAGCTTTATAAAAAAAATTATATTCTAAATTCTCAGCTTTCTGATTTCAAGTCTTTTACGCTTCAGTATACATTGTACCATCTTGATTCTATTACCCTGTTTCGGTAAGCATGGGATATGAGAAAACCTTTCTGATTGAAAGGTGACTGTACTTCATTCCAGAGTCATTTATGAATTTCTCTCAGGCTGGTTTTTTTGAATGGGTTGGGGTGAGGGGCACTGCTTCTATAGCATGTCAAAGATGACAGGCCTGAGATCAATCTCTTGACTCAGCAGTGAGTTGAGCCCCTGCAGTGACAAAGCTGGATACTTAACCTCTTGTGCTTCAAGGGAACTAAGGTAATTTCTTCTTCTTCTTTTTTTTTTTTCTAAGTAAAATGTTTTTTTGTGTGTGTGTGTGTGGGAAAGAGAAAACTTTTTGGGCTTGTATAGTGTAGAGATGATTGCTGAAAAAGGAAGGTTACTAAAAAGCTGTATTTGGAATGTTTGCAAGTGTTTGTGTTTCAGAGAGTAGGGCATGAGAGATAAAGATGCTCAGAAACCTGTTATTATGTCAGGACTGAAGGAGGCTTTTGGTCAGTGAATAAGATGTCCCTGTGTGGGCAGTGGTCATGAGACTTAGGAACTACATTGTATTATGAAATTATTTCCTGTTTTGCAGAGTACTGTAAACATATTTCACTGTTTATAAATCTTTAATAAAACTTCTTTGATAATGACCACACCTTAGTAGTGTTTTGGAGAATGTGGGTGGAAGAGCTGTGGCCTCATCTGGGAAACTAGGTAGAGAGAAAGCATGAGTACAGGACATAAAGAGTGAGGACTGACTGACTCGAGGAAGGAAGAAGTTATTTACACAGCAGAGTGTTGGTTAATGAAAACCCCTGCCTATGACATACTCCTTGTAGGAGTCCCTGGAAGTTCTTTATGGATCACAGGATTTCCCTGCATAGGATGAAATCTTAAGTTATTTCATATTAAAATGGCAGTTCCATTGTGGCTCAGCGGTTAACAAACCCAACTGTTATCCACGAGGATGCAGGTTCAGTCCCTGGCTCACTCAGTGGGCTAAGTGTCTGGCGTTGCCATGAACTGTGGTGTCGGTCACAGATGCAGCTTTGATCTGGTGTTGCTGTGGCTGTGGCGTAGGCTGGAGTCTACAGCTCTGATTCAACCCCTATCCTGGGAACTTCCATATGCCACGGGTGCAACCCTATAGAAAAAAAAAGCTGTAATGTTAAACCAACAGGACTTGATGACGTATAAACAACTCTATTACTCCTATTTTTGTTGGCTTACATATGGTACATACATATGGATTTTTAGATTAAAAAAATCAAATTGCAGCTGGGAGGAGGATGAGTGTATGAAAATAAATTTTACTTAATAAACCAAATTGTGACAAGGATGTTGGATTATTTTTGAGGCAGAATATGCTACTTAAAAAATCTTCAGTATGTTGTATCAGTAACAATGTGGATATTTTCTAAGATACTTCTAATATTCATTATTTCACACTTTCCTTCATCTCCAGTCAGTATTTATGTACTGAAATATTTGGTGAAGTTGGTCTTTGATGTTCTTTTTAGATGTTCATCATATCTAAATCCTCGATTAATGGTTTTAAGTTAAGAACTCGTATTTCATCCCGTGGTCATAATACAAAAAACATTTTGGACTTTTCCCTTAACAAGTTCTGTTTATATAAGATAGTTGATCTTGGCTGAGGTTCTTTTTGTTTGTTTCTTGAAACTGTTATTCCTTTCTATAAAGTTTTTTACCTTATGGAAACTAATGTGTATCTAAACAAGTAAATGTGTCTGAGTCATTTCGAAACCTTTGTAGACACTGCAGAGCTGCATCCACACTGTTATGTATTTTTAATATTTGAGATTTCCAAAGAGTGGGTTAAACCTGGTCACTAATCTTTAATATCATGAACCTTCAAATTAAAATGAAATCTATTCACTTTCATAAAAGAACTACCCTCTAAAATTAATAATGTCTTTTTAAAAATTTTTCATTACTATAGGAGGTAGATCAAAAAATATATTGCTGAGATTTATGTCAAATCTCAGCAATGGCTGAGCTTAGCTCTTTAAGCCATTTTGAGTTCATTCTTGTGTGTGGTGTTAGACTGTTCGAATTTCATGCTTTTACATTTAGCTATCCAGTTTTCCCACCACTGCTTGTTGAAGAGATACTCTTTTCTCTATTGCATATTCTCACCTCCGTTGTCATAGATTAGTTGAATGTGTTTATCTCTAGGATTTCTGTGCTGTTCCACTGAACTATAATTGTCTTTTTGTGCCACTACCATACTATTTTGATTCTGTATCTTTGTATTATAGTCTGAAGTCAGGGAGTCTGATTCCTCCCATTCAGTTTTCCTAATCTTTGAAACTTTTGCATAGCAAAGGAAATTATAAAATAAATGAGAAGACAACCTACAGAACGGGAGAAAATCTTTGCAAATGAGCAACTGAAAAGGGATAAATCTTGAAAATAAACAGCTCATGCAGTTGTATATATATGTGTGTGTGTGTCTATATATGTGTGTACATACACACACACTCACACATACACACACCAAACAGTCCAATCAAAAAATGCTCAGAAGAGGAGTTCCCTTCGTGGCTCAGTGGTTAACGAATCCGACTAAGAACCATGAGGTTGCGGGTTCGATCCCTGGCCTTGCTCAGTGGGTTAAGGATCCGGCGTTGCCGTGAGCTGTGGTGTAGGTTGCAGACGCGGCTCGGATCCCGCGTTGCTGTGGCTGTGGCGAAGGCCGGCGGCTACAGCTCCCGTTAGACCCCTAGCCTGGGAACCTCCATATGCCACAGATGCGGCTCTACATAAAGGCAAAAAAGACAAAAAAAAAAAAAATTGCTCAGAAGAGCTAAAAAGACATTTATTTATAGAAGACAGACAAATGGGAGTTTCCATTGTGGCTCAGTGAGTTAAGAACCCAACTAATATCCGTGAGGCTCCAGGTTTTATCCCTGGCCTCAGTCAGTGGGTTAAAGATATGGCGTCGCTACAAGCTCCAACGTAAGTTGCAGATGAAGCTCAGGTCAGGTGTCACTTTGGCTGTGGTATAGACCTGCAACTGCAGTTCCAGTTCAGCCCCTAGCCCAGAAACTTCTGCATGCCACATGTGTAGCCTTAAAAAGAAAAAAAGAATGTTTTATTTTTTTATAAAAATTGGTAACAACAACTACACAAATAAACACGTAAAAAAACCTCCTGGAACTAATACGTGGCTATAGGAAACTCACACGATACAAAGTTAACATACAAAGATTAATAACTTTCCTATAGATCAGCCTTAGGATAATTGGAATTTGTAATGAAAAATCGAATACTATTCATATTAACACTCCACCCCCCCTCTCCAAAAAGTAGAAATACTTTGTTATAAATCTACCAAAACAAATACAGGATCTATTTGTGGAAAACTACAAAACTCTTATAGAAGTAATATAGAAAGTCTAAATAAATGGAAAGATGCTCCACTTTCATGGATTGAAAGACTCAATTATGTTAAGATGTCAATATTTATCAGCTTCATTTATAAAGTCAATGAGATCCAAATAAAAATTTCAGCAACTGTGTGGATATCAACAAACTGATTCTAAAGTTCATATGCAAAGGCCAGCGACTCAGAATATCAAATATGGAGTTCCCCTGGTGGCTTAGTGGTTAACAAACCTGACTAGTATCCATGAGGATGCAGGTTCGATCTCTAGCCTTGCTCAGTGGGTTAATGTACCGGTGTTGCCATGAGCTCTGTTGTAGGTCGCAGACACAGCTCAGATATGGCGGTCGTAGCTGTGGAGTAGGCCAGCAGCTACAGCTCCCATTCAGCCCCTAGCCTGGGAACCTTTACATGCTGCGGGTGCGGCCCTAGAAAGACAAAAGACAGAAAAAAAAATATATTAAATACAATACTAAAGAAGAACAAAGTTTTAAGACATACAGTTTCAAGACCCACTATAAAACTACAGTAATCAGGATAGTATGGTATTGATGAAAGAAAAGATAAAGACCAGTGGATCAGAAGAGAGAGCCCAGAAGTATGCCTGAAAAATATAGTCAACTGATCTTTGATAAAAGGGCAAAGACAATCAGTGGAGAAATGATAGTCTTTTTGACAGTGATGCTAGAAAAATCAGATGCCCATATGCAAAAATGTGAATTAAGACCCAGAATTTACACCTGAAAAAGAAAAAAAAAAAGAAAGACCTTCAAAGTAGGAAAATGCAAAATGCAGACTACAAAACTTCTAGGGGAACTCCTAAGAGAGAGTTTGGGTGAATTTAGGTGGTTTAGAAGAAGCTGTGTTTGGTGATGCGTTTTTAGTTGCAATACAAAAAAGCATGTTTCTTGAAAGAAAAAAGGTGATATGATGGATTTTCTCAAAATCAAAATTAAAAACTTCCATTCTGTATATGTTAAGAAAACTGACAGCAAACCACAGAATTGGAGAAAATGTTTGCAAAATGCGTGAGAAAGGACTTGTATCTACAATATTTGAAGAATTCTAAGACTCCGCAATAAATAAATAGCTTAATAAAAGAATGAGCCAAAAATCCTGAACAGTTACTGCACCTTGAAAGATATGCATGTGAAAAATAAGCATTTGAAAAGTTGCTTAACATTATTTGGTTTTCAGGAATTTTGGATCAAAATAACAAAAAACTACCATAACATACCTATTTGAATGAAAAATTGGACAACTGACATTATCAAATACTAATGAGGATGTGGTGCAACATGAACTCTCTCATTCACTTTTTTTCTTTTTTCTTTTTCTTTTTAGAGTCACACCTGTGGCATATCAAGGTTCCCAGGCTAGGGGCAGAATCTAAGCTACAGCTCTGGCCTATGCCACAGCTACAGCAACAAGGGATCCAAGCTGCATCTGTGACCTACACCACAGCTCATGGCAATGCCAGTCCCTTAACCCACTGAGCAAGGACAGGGATTGAACGCGCATAGTCATGGATACTAGTTGGATTCATTTCCACCACGCCACAATGGGAACTCCTCTCATTTATTGTTGCTGGGAATTCAAAACGGTATAGCCATGTTGGAAGATAAGCAATTTCTTACAAAAGTAAACACGGTCTAAACTTATAATCCAACAATCACGTTCCTGGGTATTTACTCAACTGATTTGAAATTTTATGTCTATACAAAAGCCTTCATGTAAATGTTTATAACAGCTTTATTTATGATTGTGAAAAGCCTAGAAGCTATTCTTAAAAAGGTGAGTGGATCAATAAAATATTATTGTTCAGTGAACAAAGGAAATGAGTATCAAATCATGAAAAGGTTTTTCTATTCAAACTGTTGTCATCATCTGAAGAGTAACTTTAGCATTACCTGGAAATTAATTAGAAATACAGTATCTAGGACTCCACCCCCACACCAAATCTACTGACTTAGTCTGCATTCCCATTTCTTTCCTGGCACTTGCAGATTTAATTTTCTTTTTATTACCTCAGTTATATATTTACATTTAAGTATGTATTAGCCATGTTTCTGGATGTTTGTGGCAACATAGCTCAGTGTGACATAATACTGCAAATTAAAGTCCTATCTAGTTTTCATTTTCTGTATCTTTATGATAGTATAGTATAGTATAGAACTTAAATTACCACTGACTTTGACAAGTTAGAATATATGGGGCTTGAGTTGCTTAAAAAGGAGTCAGGAATTAGCAGAAGATACAGTGGTATTGATACCGGAAAGATGATACTGGAATCTGGATTCTTGTTCATGGCAGTCGAAGAGTGAACTCCGTGAACACACAGGCAGCAAGCAAGCAAAGTTTTTATTAAAGGAAAGCAAATAGTTGCCAGGGCTGCTGGGAGGGGGGAGAAGAACCCTCTTTTCTATTGTCCTGTAGGGGTTTTTATTTCTTAAAGATGGGGAGGTACCAATATGGGGTCCAGAAAGATGTGGTTTTCTCCCGTTGGCCTTGTTCAATTATCTATATCAGTCCAATAGAGTCTTAGGGGTGGAAATGTCCCCATAAGTTTGATGACTTCTTTGTCCTTCTCTTCCCTTGGACTAGGTCACCATTTTCTCATTCCTTTTCTGTCAATTGAGGAGTGGGTTAGAGATTATGGTCTGTTTGGGGGAAGGCATATTTTCTGTAGTAACCAAGGCCTGTGGGGAATTACTCTCTGGAGCCCTTAAACCATAAATGTTAAGGAAAGGCCATATCAAAGAATGCATTGAAGCCCAAGCTCCTACACTGACTACCTGAGTTAATATTCTTCCCCATTACATTTCAGTTAAATGGATAACCATTTTTTAAATTTTAATTTTTATTTTACTTTGGAGTATATTTGATTTACAGTGTTGTGTTAGTTTCAGGTGTACAGCACAGTTATTTATTTATACATATACATATATCCATTCTTCTTCAGATTCTTTTACCATATAGGTTATTACAGAATATTGAGTAGAGTTCCTTGCGCTCTACTGTAGGTCTTTGTTGATTATCTGTTTTATATATGGTAGTATGTATATGTTAATCCCAGACTCCTAATTTATCCTTCCCCTCCACCTTTCCCCTTTGGTAACCATAAGTTTGTTTTTGAAATCTAGGAGTCATTTTCCCTTTTGTAAGTTTATTTGTATAAATTTTTTTCTTTTTTAGATTTCACGTATAAGTGATATCAGGTGATATTTGTTTTTCTCTGTCTGACTTACTTCACTTGGTGTGCTAATCTCCAGGTAAAAGGACAACCACTTGACACCTTTTGTCATAACTAAATTAGGCTTCTGTGACCATCATGTAGATGGAAGAAAGAAGGGTAATGAGATAGTTTTGCAATGTAAGAATAAGCTCATAGTATCTCTATACTCATTCTCTGCCTGTATTTACACGGATTGTATTAAAGGTGAAAGAATGGCCTTTAATTCTAGCCCAGGACCTTGCCATAAGGTTTTCTTGTAGTGTGAGTTGATGTAATGTAAACTTGGAAGGAGTGTTTTTTCGTTCTTGCATCACCTGAATAAGAGTTCTTAACATTTCCATAGAAAAAACAGATTTTAATGAGTCTCCAAGGTCCTCATTGTGGCCAGCCCAAGAGTGTCTACCTACCTTGTGGGATATATGTTAGGTTTTCCATGAGGGATTTTTGTTCCCCTCATAATTTTTAGGGGTCTGAGAATAATAGTCATGACTCATTTTAGTAATGATTGCAGTTTCTAGTATGTGTAAAACCCATATGAGGGATTTCCCATATACTTTTCTTGCCTTTCTGCTCTTTTTCTTTTCAGTCTCTGTCACTGAGTTGACCTGATTCCATGGCTTTCACTTCTGTGGAAATGGTCCCCAAATCTTTTTCTCAGATTCTGATCTTCCTCTTGAACATTATTTAGCCTTAATTAGCTTGTACACTTGTACTTGGTGGTCCAGCTAGCACCTCAAGATCACCATGTTCAAAACTGAATGCATAATGTTTATAAATATTTCTATTTTTTCTGTGTTCTGTTTTTAGTAACACAGTAATTTAACCAAGCACCTAGGCTAATATCTTTGGGGTTATTATTATTATTATTTTGTCTATTTCTTCCTTTGTGAGAAGTTCTGATGAATCTTTCCTTTCAGTGTCTCTTGCATGTATTTGTTTTTTGGAATTATTTACAGTAGCACTGTTAATTCAGGACATTTTAATCATTCATTAACTATTAGAATTGCAGTTCATCTGATTCCAGTTTCTTTCTCTCTCTCTCTCTCTCTTTTTTTTTTTTTACAGCCACGCCTAGGGTGTATGGAAGTTCTCTGGCTAGGGATTGAATTGGAGCTGCAGCTGTACAAAAGTCAAACAAAAACAGTAACAGAAAACACTGTTTTGGGTTGTTTACCCCTAAAATTCATCAAAGTCACTTGCTCCTCTGTGTGAATAGTGGAGACAAGTTAATGAGGTGAGCTGGCCTTGATTTTGGCATTTGATACATTCCAAAACTGACTCAAATCTGAGTTTTTCTAAGTTTGTGCTGCATTCAGCAGGGAGAGACATTAGGACCTTTCTGAGAGCCTGTGGAAGTCCTCTGTCTAACCTTCAGGGGCAATGGAAATTACTCCCTTTCTCTGAGCTGTTAAGCCAGCAAGACTGAAGTCCCATATAAAAGGATGAGTGTTGAATTTTATCTGTCCTATTATTCTTCTTCCACACCTCATATGTGGAAGCCAAGGACTCCCTGAAATGACATATCTTGTCTCTGTTGAGACAACCATTGATCACACTGGGTGGGCCTGGGAGACTATCACAGCACAGGTGGAGCAGAGATGCTGTATCATGAATGGTCACACGGTCCCTGTATCTTATCCCTACAGAACTTGCCTGTTAGTGTTTTTGATACACATCTTTAAAAATTCTCCCAGCCTTCATACTAAGGAGAAAACAAAGGCACACAGAAGGGTGGTGTTGGGTCCATTCTCACGTTATGGCTCTCAGTCTTGTTATAGTGGGGTTGCGTGGGGAGAGCTGGGCACTCATTTTAATGTTACCCTTTGTCCTGTTCCCACAGATATTTCCTAGGGAAGAATGGCCTCAGGGAAAGTCTCTTCAGTGACTGAGTTTACCCTGCTGGGTTTAACACAACAGCCAGAACTCCAGCTGCCTCTCTTTTTCATTTTCTTGGGAACCTATGTGGTCACTGTGGAGGGGAACGTCGGCTTGATTATTCTGATTGGTCTGAACCCTCACCTGCACACTCCCATGTACTACTTTCTCTTCAACCTTTCCTTTGTTGATCTCTGCTACTCCTCTGTCATCACCCCTAAAATGCTGATGACTTTTGTAAACCAGCACGTCACCTCTTATGCAGAGTGCATGGCTCAGCTTTATTTCTTCTCCTTCTTTGTTATTGATGAGTGCTTTAGTTTGACATCAATGGCCTATGACCGATATGTGGCCATCTGTAAGCCCCTTCTGTACAAGGTGTCCATGTCCGATCAGGTCTGCCTCATGCTGCCTCATGCTGATGGGGCATACGCGATGGGACTGGTGGGTGCCGTGGCCCACACTGGGTGCATGCTGAGACTCAGCTTCTGTGGTGGCAGTATCATCAACCATTACATGTGTGACATACCTCCTCTCCTCCAGCTCACCCTGCATAAGGACCTACATCAGTGAGCTGGTGGTTTTCATTGTAGTGGGCGTCAGTCTCATAGTGCCCAGTGTCACCATCTCCATTTCTTACACCTTGATCCTCTCCAACGTCCTCCTCCTTTTCTCTACAGAGGGCAGGTCCAAAGCCTTCAGTTCCTGCAGCTCCCATGTAATTGTGGTTTCTCTTTTCTTGAGGTCACCAACTTTCATGTATCTTAAACCTTTTCCTGCTGGGTCTGGATGAAGAGAAAGTGTCCACGTTTTTTTACACCATTGTGGGGCCAATGATGAATCCTTTTATCTACAGTTTGAGGAACAAAGATGTCCAAATTGCACTGAGTAAGACTTTGAGGAAAAGGGTGTTCTCCTAAACGGAATATGTTACTTATTGATGCCAAATCCTCAAAAGGGCAAATAACATATAAAGCTATGGAGATAGTAGTAAGAAATCCAAAAAAAAGTAAATGTTTAAATCATAGGGTAAATTAATGTAATTATATAATCACTTCGTAAGAAAACCACAAGGAAGAGGAGGATCAGCCATTTATCCTTTTATAGAAAGGAGGGAAAGTAATTCATTCTGTCATTCTCCAGCTTATTTTCATATATTATAAGGGCTTTAAGTAGAAAAGGTTGAATGGTGATGAATCCATGAATGGTAAGATTGTGAGATTTTTTGCGGCATGTCTGGAATTCTGGTTGAAGTTTTGTCATGGAGATGTGGACTTTGGATTCAGTCATTTATTCTTTTGTTTAGCGAACAGCTATTAAAAGGCTGTTAAGTTTGAGAACTGAGGGTGGTCTTTTTGAGTGCTAGAGGGGCTTTTGTCTGGGAGATTTCCTTTGTTTCTCAGAGTGAGACGTGTAGGGAAGTGCCCCCTCACCCTGGTCTCTAATCTCTTCTCACATTAGTGTCAAGGGAATGTAGCAAAGGGAGATTTGCTTTTGGTTCTAATTCCTAAGGACTGGAAAGGAAGATAACCATTTAGGTCAGTCAGGAATAAAGGAAGTGGCATTGGGTTTTACTTTTAGGGATTTTAGGGCAGGAAGTGGGGCCAATAGGACATGCGCTGTCTTCATTGGGAAGAATTTTTATTAGCAGAGGAATAAAAGGTTTTGTCCTTTCCTCAAACAGACTTCAAAAGCTGTAATTCATGGTCAGTCAGCATTTTCACTTATTGTTTTCATTTTCCCCTTTGTCTCAGCAGTTATGTGGTACAAATGACGTGGTTTATTTAACCAACAAATAGAAATCGATTACTTGTCCTGTGTTACAGTCTGTTTTTAGGCATCAGAGATACAGTGGTGAAGAAGACAGACAATGTCTATGTTCTAAAAAGGACTAATTTTCTATGGGAAGGCGGAGCTGGGGTGCAAGTGGGCAGGAAGAGGAGGCAGATGGTGAGCAAAGAGGGAGAGCCATACGCATAGAGCAGAAGAATGCTTTTCAGAGCCTTAAATCAAAGCCATGAGACAGTAATCACTGTGTGGTTAATAGAGACTGGGTGTTCAGGCAAAGCTTTTCTGAGGAGGAAACATTTCAGCTAAGAGGAAAATTGGATACACAAAGAGCCATCGGAGCCTGAGTGTGTTCACACAGAACGAGCACATGAAGTCACAGGGAGACAGTTGCCGTCTTCAAGCCAAGGAGAAATCAAACCTGCCAGTACCTTCATCTTGGACTGAAAGCTTCCAGGGCAGTGAAAAAAAAAAGTTTCTATTTTTTTAAAATTTATTTATTTATTTAGTTTCCATTGTAGCCAGCTGCACAGACCTGGTGACCTGGTTACACATACATATATGGATTCGTCACAAGTGATTAGACGTAGTTTCCCAGTGCTATATAGCAGGATCTCCTTTCTTTTCCATCCCAGAGGCAACAGTCTACAAC
The DNA here is from genome assembly GCA_004024745.2 of Catagonus wagneri. NCBI lineage: Eukaryota > Metazoa > Chordata > Mammalia > Artiodactyla > Tayassuidae > Catagonus > Catagonus wagneri. Next base: position 8,252,487 of record PVHT020000113.1, read on the forward strand.
TATTAACCCCAGACCCCCCTACTACCCCACTCCCTCTTGGCAACTACAAGTCTGTTCCCCAAGTCCTTGATTTTCTTTTCTGTAGAAAGGTTCATTTGTGCAGTATGTTAGATTCCAAATATTAGTGATATCATATGGTATTTGTCTTTCTCCTTCTGACTTACTTCACTCAGTATGAGGGTCTCTAATTCCATCCATGTTTATGCAAATGACATTATTGTATTCTTTTTTATGGTTGAGTAGTATTCCATTGTGTATATACCTAGTCTGGTATTTTGTTATGGTAGCCCTAGCAAAGTAATACATAGATCTTTACTAAATGAATGAAATTGACTAATCCATGAAGTGTTTACTAAATGCTATGAAATATTTTTTAAAGGAGTTGGAATTCATGCTATAAACATGTCATCTAAGTCTCGAAACAGTGATATCAAATTTGATGGTCAGAAAGTTATACCTATCAAGTTATTCTCCTGAAAGACTAATCTCTCTATTTGAATCTTCTTAATTGATTTTGAATTTTGTTTATCAAAAATAATATCAGGATTTCAGAAAATGAATATTTGTTTTTCATGTTTTTATATTTGTGCAGAGTTAATGCTTTCTGAGGAAATTTTACCAGAATTCATATTTTAGAACAAGTGTTGGAAGGTCCAGGACATTGGATGCATGGTCCACTCCTCTCCCTCCCTCCTGTGTGGGGGAGCTCAGGGGAAGCTAGCTCAGGGCAGCTAGCTCAAGCTGCCTGCCCTTTCCTTTGTTCTTAGCTGACCCCAGGCATGCACACCTCTGTTTTCATCAGCCCTGAGTGAGGAGAGAGAGAAACCCATTCGCTGTTGCATGAGCTTGAGAACAATGTGTATCTGCTGCTTTTGGATGCTCTTCTGTCTCCCAGTGTTATCAGTTTCAATTAGAATAAGTTGATTTGCTATTCAGGTAATACTAATTATCCTTACTGATTTTTCTGCCTGCTTGATCCTTATCATTCTGTATCATCTCTCTTTAATTAAATAAAGATTAAATGTTCCTGGTAAACATCCTTGTTTTTCTGTCTGTTTTCTGAAATTAATATAGTGACTCTAGCTTTCTTTTGAGTGTTATCATGGTATGTATTTCTTGATCCTTTTACTTTTTCCTAAGGCTTTATATTGAAAATGAATTTCTTTTAGACAGTATGGAACTGGGGCTTGTTTCATTATACGCTCTGAAAATAGGTCTGTTTCTTTTTCATCTTTTCTCCCTTTTTCTTATTCTTCCATTTTCTTATTCTTCAGGTTTCATTGAGCATTTTATATTCTACTTTTTCTCCTCTCTTAGCATATCAATCGTACTTCTTTTTAAAAGATTATACTGGCTTCACTGTAGTTTACAATACATTTTAAGTTAATCTAAACCCACCTTTAAATAACACTATACCATTTCATGTGTAGTGCAGTTACCTTAGAATATTTCTGCTTCTTTCCTCCTGTCCATTATAACATGGCTATTATTCACTTCATTGTTCCACATAGTAATCACTAATGTATAGTTACTGTTATTATTTAAAATATAGCTATATTTGAGAAAATTAAGAACAAGGAAAATATAAGTCAAGTCTGACTGACAGTAAATTCTCTCAGATTTTGTTTGTCTAAGAAAACAGTTTTTTCATTTTCTATTTGAAGGATAGTTTTATTGATTATAGAATTTGAGGTTGGTTATGTTATTTTTTTATTTCAACACTTTCCATATTATTCTCATCCTTTCTTTTTTGTTTTACTTTTTAAAAATTTAATTTTTAAAAATTAAATTGCATTTAAGTATAGTTGATTTGAAATGTTGTATTAGTTTAAGGTGTCTAGTAATGTGAATCTGTTTTATATGTATATATATATAAATATATATATACACACACACATATATCCATTCCTTTTCTGATTATTTTCCCACGTAGGTCACTACAGAGTTTGAGTAGATTTCCCTATATTATATGTAGATCCTTATTACTCATCTGTTTCATATATAGTATTGTGTAAATGCCAATCCCAACTTCTCATTTTATCCATCCCTGCAGTATTTTCCCTTTGATAACCATAAGTTTGGTTTTGAAATGAGTACATTTCTGTTTTGTTAAGAAGTTCCCCTGTATTATCCGTTATTAGATTCCACATATTAGATTCCATTTATTAGCTCACTTTCTCTGTCTGACTTACTTCACTTAGTATAATTTCTAGGTCCATTCATGTTGTTGCAAATAGCATTATTTAATTCTCATTATGACTGAGCAATATTTTGTTGTGTGTGTTTGTATATATACATATATCTCCCATCTTTTTTATCCATTCCTTTGTTGATGGGCACTTAGTTTTCTTCTAGGTCTTGGCTATTGTAAATGGTGCTTCAGTGAACATTGGGGTGCATGGATATTTTTGAGTTATGGTTTTCTCTTGATATTTGCCCAGGAGTGGATTGCTGGATCATGCTGTAGTTCTATATTTAGTTTTTAAAGGAATTTCCATACTCTTTTCCATAGTGGTTGTACTAATTTATTCCCACTAGCTGTGTAGCAGGTCCCCTTTTCTCTATGTTTTCTTCAGCATTTATTCTTTCTTTGTAGACTTTTTGTTGACGGCCATTCAACTCATGTGAGGTGATACCTCATTGTAGTTTTGATTTGTATTTCTCTAATATTTAGTGATGTTGAAAATCTTTTCCTGCTTTTTGGTCATCTGTCTGTCTTTGGAGAAATGTCTATTTGGTTCTTCTGCCCATTTTTTGAGTGGGTTGTAAAGCTGTATAGTTGTTTGTATATTTTGGAGATTTATCCCTCGTTGGTCATTTCATTGGCAGATTTTCTCCTATTCTGTGTGCTGTCTTTTCATTTTGTTTAGTTTTCTTTGCTCTGCAAAAACTTTTAAGTTTTTTTAGATCCCATTTGTTTATTTTTATTTTCAGTACTCTAGGAGGAGGATCTGAGAAGGTACTGCTGTGGTGTATGTCAGAGAGTGTTCTGCCTCTGTTTTCCTCTAAGGTTTTTATAGTATCCTGTCTTATATTTAGGTGTTTAATCTATTGTGAGTTTATTTTTGTGTATGATGTTAAAGAGTGTTCTAATGTCATTCTTTTACATGTAGCTGTCTGGTTTTCATAGCACCATATATTGAAGAGACTTCCTTTTCTACACTGTATATTCTTGCCTCCTTTGTCATAGATTAGCTGAACATAGATTCTTGAGTTTATTTCTGGGCTTTCTGTCCTTTCCATTGGTCTATATTTCTGTGTTTTTTTTGCCAGTACCATGCTGTTTTGATGACTGTAGTTTTGTAGTATAGTCTGAAGCAAGGGAGTCTGATTCTTCCAGTTCCATTTTTCTTTCTTATGATTACTTTGGCTTTGGGGCCTTTTGTATCTCCATACAAATAAAAAAATTTTTTTCTAGTTCTGTGGAAAATTACATTGGCAGTTTAATAGGGATTGAGTTGAATCTGTAGATTGCCTTGGGTATTATACTCATGTTGACAATATTGATCAAAGGGCAGCATGCCTAGTGCAAAAAAAGCAGTCTCAGAGATTACATGTTGTATGATCATTTATTGCCCTCCCAATGACTATAGAGATGAATGGGTTAGTCATTGTCAGAAGATGTGTGGTGGCTACATGAATATATAAGTGATCAAATTACACAGACACAGAGACACAAACACACATGATACAAACAGTTAGTGCATGGAAAACTGCTAAAATCTCAATAATATCTGCAGTCCTGAATAGTGTTACCATTATTGTACCAATGACAATTTCCTAGTTTTGCTATTATACTACAATTACTGAAGATGGCATCATGGCAGAAAGCTGGAAAGAATTCAAAGCACTCTTCATTATTTTTGAAACTCCCTGTGAATCTACACTCATTTCAAAATAAGCTGTATTCTCACAGCTGCATTCTCACAAGCACAAGTAGAAGTTAACACATATCTAGAAACTCTAAAGTTGTATTTTCTTGAAGTAGAAGCCTGTGACCAGTGGTTTTTGTTATATATTTTATCTTAATCTATTAAAAGCAAAGACATATTGAATCTGAACAACCCAAAGTAAATTTTCATGAAATATTGGATTGTGATTGTATCAAATCACATTTGATTGAAATGACAATCTCTAAGAGCAATTAAAAATATCCTTTTGTTATATGCCTATAAAATATTCATAAACAACATTACCAAAAGTTACTCAAACTATTTTAAAAAGCAAAGTAAACATTTGCTGAAATGTTATAAATCTTTGCTGAAACTAATATGATGCCTAGAATGACAGTGAAATTTCCCATAACCTTAATTATTTGGTCTTTATGAGGTACAGAGCAGATCCTTTCTCTGTGTTTTGGAGGTATATATTCCCTGAAGGGAAACTGATATTTAGTGTCATGATTAGGGTATGAACAAAGACATCAGTTTCTTCCCTGCAGAGCTTATCATGACTCGAAGGTCCTAGAGAAAGCCTACACATGGATTTCTAATCAGGTATAAAAGAATTATAAGCTTTAAGCAAATGCCATGTTACTCTATGATATGGTGGCTCAGATGCCAGGTCTGTTGTTTCCCTTCACAATCTCTCAATAAAATTTGTAACTACAAGTTAATCCGAACCTTAGACTGATTCCTGGAACATTCAGACTGTGATACCTATGCTATCATCTTTTGCCAGTAAAGGGAGAAGATTCTGTGACCACATCTGCTCAACTTTGATATCTCCAAAGCCAGTTCTTCCTCCAGGACAGTGGAGGTGAAACTCACAGGAATTTCTCTCAGCAATGAGTTCCCTCAATGGAATGAGAGTGACTTAACCAAATTTCATTTTTATTTTTTTAAAACTCTCTCTGTTGTTTAAAAAAGAGGAAAATATTTATATAGGATAAAAAGAAACTCCAAAATCTGGAGCTCTGATTTTACTGCCTGCATTGTTCTCAGTGTCCCCTCTGTGTTGACTTCACCCTCATTCTGGGAATAGGAGAAATTTAGCATTTCTAAGTGATAAATCCGGAACATTAGAAACATCAGAAGACAAAATTTTTTCCCTAAACGTTTTTGTTGAAATATATCAAATGTATTATACATGTTTACATCATAATAAGTATACAGCTTTATGTATTTTTAATAACTTAATAGCTAATTTAATCAGCACCCAGATTAATTATGATCTTAGTTCGTACCATCCTACAAAACCTTGCAAAACATATCCATCTTCCTTTATTCACTCTCTGTCCAGCGAGGATGGTACAGAGAAGGAGAATGTGTACCATTAAGTATAAAGTTTAATCTACCCAGGCTCTCCTCCATACCTGTTAACAGTTACTGACTACATGAGATCTTATATTCAGGTGTCTGAATATTCCATAGACTGTTAGCAACTTTCTTCTGGGAAATAGAATATTGGTATGGTCTCTGCCCCATAGGAATCCTTTCTTTTTTGAAGGTCATCATAGGCATACTGAGATATCTGTTAGGGTGAGGAAAGCATAAGTAGGAAATAAAAAGTGACTCATCAGGTGAATAGGATGGTGTTAGGGGGTTACACCCCCACTGCTGAAGCCCGTCAGCAGGTAGGCTTGTTACTCAGCTACCCAGTCCCTTTATCTTCTAGTAAAGACAAAACAGCTGTTTATCATACACAACTAATGCAAAAAAAAAAAAAAAAAAGACAGTGATTAAAATGTTGAGGGATGTGTGTAGCAGTGCCTTCAGACCCCATGAAGCAAAGGAGAACTAGGTGATTTCTGCCAATCTGAATCTGTTTCTCATAAATCTCATGTGTAGACTGTGTTCCCTGTTAATGGGATTTTCTTCTGTTCTCACAGATATCTGAAGCAGAAGATGCTGGCTAGAAATGACTCCTTA
>PVHT020000113.1:8259356-8274538 GCA_004024745.2 Catagonus wagneri
GAGGTCGCTGTGTGGCCATCTGTAACCCACTGCTGTATAAGGTCACCATGTCCCGTCAGGTCTGTTCAGTGCTCTCTTTGGCTGCATATGTGATGGGTCTTGCTGGAGCCTCTGCCCACACAGGGTGTATGCTTAGATTAAGCTTCTGCAATGTTAATGTCATCAACCATTACTTGTGTGACATCCTCCCACTGCTGCAACTCTCTTGCACCAGCACTTATGTCAATGAGGTAGTAATTCTCATTGTGGATACTAACATCACATTGCCCAGTTTCACCATTCTGATTTCTTACGTCTTCATCCTCACTAGCATTCTTCATATCAAATCTGCTCAAGGAAGATGGAAAGCCTTCAGTACTTGTAGCTCCCACATCATTGCTCTTTCTCTCTCTCCTTTTTTTTTTTTTTTTTTGGTTCATCAACATTCATGTATCTTAAATATTCTTCTCCTGAATCTATGGAGCAGGGAAAATTTTCTTCTGTTTTCTATACTAATGTGGTGTCCATGCTCAATCCTTTGATTTACAGTTTGAGGAACAAGGATATCAAAGTTACACTGAAAAAAAATCCCTATTCAAAATTAAGTGGAGAACCATGTTCTAATCTGAAGCTTCAATATTTTAAATAAATTTTCTTATTTATTTTTTATCAGTGTTTTTCAAGAAGAATCTTTGCTTATCATCGTATTGTTCCTACATATTGTATCATATTTGATAAAATAGACTTGTCTTATCATTTCCTTTATAGCTGATCTTGTCTCTTTTTTTCCTTTCTCTTGCACCTCATATCAGTTTAGAGAATAACTAACATGACTATAAAAGGAACAAATATGCTGACATTTTTAAAAATCATTTTTTCATATTTCAGTCTTCTGGATTATTCCTAATCTGGACAATATAGTCAGTCATAAATCACAGAAAGGTAAAATTATGTCTTGTTCATCTGAACACATAAATGCCAAGCACTATAGAAACATTCTCATGTTTGTCCATAGTAATGCTGGAATTGGCAACAGGATTCAATAGAACATCTTTAGTACATCCTAGTTTGTAGCTTAATTTATAATCAGATTCCTTGAACTTTTCCTTTTGTTCTGTTTTTCTTATAAAATATCTTTTTATATTTTGTCCTATCTTGTTCCATTTGAGATTGGCAGAATCTGTACCACATACTACCTGTTTTTGCAGTCCTCTGTCAGCTTAGTTCATTTAATATCGAGGGGAATACGTGTAGCACCACTTTTTTTTCTTTCTTTTAACCAAAGATGATATTAAGAGTATAACTGAAGGAATAATGCACATGAACTTTAGTATCTGAACCAGGAGGCTGACTGTTCTATTATAAAACTTGCATTCGGTACCATCGAAAATGACATCAAATATTTTGAAAAAGAGCATATAGTTCTTAAGCAGAGTTTGTTATTTATCACTTAAAGAAAACATACTGAATATGAAGTTAATAGAAATACGTTAGGCGTTGTTTTACTTATCTAATATGATTTATCGTGAAAAAAGATTTATGTTAATGACAATAAATTATGTTCCTTGCAGTGTTTTGTAGCTTCTATAAACCCGTTGTTAGAGTTCTTTTAGGCTATTATAACAAAATACCACAGACTCAGTGCCTTCTAAACAATAGAAATTTATTTCTAATTGTTCTAGAGGTTGAAAGTCCAAGATCAGGGTACAAGCATGAGTGGGTGAGGTACTTTTTTGGGTCCTGCCCTTCTCATTCTATGATCACATGGTGGAAGAGGCTATGGATTTCTGTAGAATGTCTTTTATAAGGCAATAATTTCAATTATGTGGGTTCCATCTCCATTTTATTAAGTATCTCCTAAAGGTCCCACCTCCTAATGTCATCACCTTTGGGAGCTAGGATTTCAGTGTTTGACCATAGCACCTTATCTTGCTAATAAGATAATAAGCAGATTTAAAGTAGGTGCTATTTTATATAATTTCCCTATTTCTCCAGGGTTTTTCCCATTTGTATATTTAGAATGCTATTGGAGGACAAGAAATACTTGTTGAATTGTGTTATCTCTTTTGAATAATGACAATAATAAATTTTGTTATAAATAATGATGAAATTAATGGTGAATAACAAACAATATTAAATAGATCAGAAGGAACTTTAGGGTGCAATTAATTTTGGGGGAGGAAGGACTGTGGCACACATAGACTGGCTTCTCAGCTCCCCTTCAAGAGAACCAGCTATGGGTAGCATCGCTAAGTGAAAGTCTATTGCTGATACAGTTTTGGATCCATCACATTGTTCAGGTAGAGTCCATTCTTACTCTTACTCTGAGATGTCTTTACCCAGTAGTTGAGGTGTGCAATTTCTGGTGATACATTAGGTGTCTCCTAATAGGCAGTGTTTGCCTAGGGACTTCCTGTCATTCTTACTGAGACCACTTAGAACTGCATGATGGTCTGAAATTTCCCTACCCAATCCTTCCTTCTCTCTCTCCTTTCTTAAGTGTCAGACTTTTATCTGGATTTGAAGGACTTTATCACTGACTCTTATTCCCTATTATTTCACAGTGCACAGATTTTACTACAATAAACGTTTTGCTAGTCTAATTATTTCTTAGCATCTGCTTCTGGAGAACTCTACATGACACAGAAGACTTACATTACTGATTTTAAAGCTTAGTGTAATGTTCAGATAATCAAGACCACTTGGTTTGTTATAAAATAGGCAAGTAATGGATAATATAGAAGATTCAGAAAATGATCCCCACTTAAACAGTTAATTGCCTTTCAACCAAGTTATAAAACAATTCCATAGGGAAGGAAAAATATAAGAAACTGATGCTAAAAATATAAACTATTCATAAGAAAACTCTTAAACTTGATTGTTACTTAACACCATACACAAAAATTAAGATGGATCAAAACATTAGACACAAAACTTAATCATAAGTCTTCTGAAAGAAAACGTAGGAAAGTACGTTGGTGGAGACACAGATTTCTGAGATATAATCTAGAAACACTAAAATCCAAAGAAAAACATCTACTTAACAGAAAAAATAATCATAGGCAAGCCATATATTCAAAGAATATTTGTGGTGCATAGATTTGATAAAGGTATTATATCTAAAATATATAAAAACTTAATAATTAAAATATATCTCAGTGATAAAAAGATTACCTTATATATTGCCAAATGATTCAAAAGATGCATCCTCAGGGAACATATGTAGATATTCAATAAGTACATGAAAATGTGCCTTACTTGTTGTACTCACTTAGACGTATAGTCTGGAAAATTGTCCCTTCCTAGGTGTACTATCCTCCCTTGCTTCATTGTCCAGACTCTGCCCCCCCTTTTTATTGGTGTATAGTGATTTATAATATTGTATTAATTTTATATATATAGCATGATTAGCATTTTTATGGATGATCCTCTATTAAAAGTTATTAAAAGGTAATGGCTATAATTCTCTGTACTGTACAATATATGCTTGTTGCTTATTTTTTATACATAGTAGTTTGTATTTCTTAGTCCCATACATGCAATTTGCCCGTCCCCCTTCTCTCTCCCTTTTGTTAATTATTAGTTTGTTTTCTATATCTGTGAGCCTGGTTCTGTTTTGCATATACATTCGTTTGTATTATTTTTTTCAGATTCCATATATAAATGATATCATGCAGTATTTGTCTTTCTTTGTCAGAATTATTTCACTAAGCATGATTCTCCCTAGATCCATTCATGTTGTTGTAAATGGCAGAATTTCGGTCTTCTTAATGGCCAAATAGTATTCAACTGTCTGTCTGTCTGTCTGTCTGTCTATCTATCTACCTACCAACCATATCTTTATCCATTCATCTGTTGGTGGGCATTTGGGTTACTTCTCTATCTTGGCAATTGTAAACAGAGCTTCTGGGAACATGGGAGTGAATGTATCTTTTTAAAGGAGTTGTTTTCATCGTTTTCCGAGATGTACCCACCAGAACTGAAATGCTGTTTCATAGATTATATCTATTTTTAGTTTTTTGAAGAATTCATAACTGTTTTCCATAGTGACTGCACCAATTTACATTTAAACAAGCATTGTATGAGGGTTCTCTTTTCTCTACATCCTTTCCAATATTTGTTATTTGTAGACTTTTGGTGATAGCCATTCTGACAGACGTAAGGTGATATCTCCTTGTTTTCACTTGAATTTCTCTGATAATTAGTAATACTGGGCATCTTTTCATGTATATGTTGGCCATCTGTTTGTCTTCTTTGGAAAAATGCCTTTTCAGTTTTTCTGCATATTTTGAAATCAGGTTGTTTGCTTGTTTGATGTTGAGTTATATGAGCTGTTTGTATATTTTGGATATTAACCCCATATTGATCAAATCATTTGTAAATATTATTCCCCATTCGGTAAATTATCTTTTCATTTTGTTAATGCTTTTCTTTGCTGTGGAAAGTCTTTTAGGTTTAATTAGTTTCCAGTTGGATATATTTTCTTTTATTTAGCTGGCCTGTGGAGATAGATGCAAAAAAATTTCTGCCACTTATGACAAAGTGTTCTGATTGATTTCTTCTAGGAGTTTTATGGTTTCATGTCTTATGTTTACATTTAATCCATTTTGAGTTCATTTTGTGTATGGTTAGGAAGTCTTAACATCCTACTGTTTTACCTCTAGCTGTCTCATTTTCCCAGCATCACTTGTTGAAGAAATTGCCTTTTCTCCATTGTATATTCTTACCTCCTCTGTTTTAGATTAATTGAGCAAAAGTGTGGGTTTTTTCTGGGCTCTCTATTCAGTTCCATTGATCTGTGTGTTTGTGTGTGTGTGTGTGTGTGTGTGTGCTGTTTTGATTGCTTGAGCTATGTAGTGTAGTCTGAAGTCTGAGAGTGTGATACGTCCTGCTTTGTTTTGTTTTGCTTGTTTTTTTCCCTCAAGTTTGCTTTGCCATTATGGTTCCATATGAATTTCTGGTTTATTCTAGTTACGTGAAAAATGTCATGGGTACTTGATATGGATTCCATTAAATTTATAGATTGCTTTGGGTAGTATGGTCATTTTAACAACATTAATTCTTTGTATCCAAGAACACAGAATGTTATTACATTTCTTTGAATCATGTTCAGTTTCCTTTATCAGTGTTTTATAGTTTCCACATTATATGTTTAACCTCCTTGGTTAAGTTTATTCCTATGTATTTTATTCTTTTTGAAACCATTTTAATACTATTTTTTTACTCTCTTTTTCTGATAGTTCATTACTAGTGTATCGGAACACAACAAATTTCTGTATATTAACCTTATATCCTGCAGCATTGCTGAATTCATTTATTCTAATAGTTTTGGCATGGAAACTTTAGGTATTCTTTTTTGTTTTTGTTTTTTGTTTGTAGGGCTGCACCTGCAGCATATGGAAGTTCCCAGGTTAGGGATCGAATTGGAGATTCAGCTACTATACCATGCAACACAGGATCTGAGCTGCCTCTGAGAACTACACAGCAGCTCATGGTAGCCCCAGATCCTTAACCTGTTGAGCAAGGCCAGGGATTAAGCTCACATCTGAATGGATACTATTCAGGTTTGTAACTGCTGAGCCATAGTTGGAACTCCTAGGGTTTTCTATATAAATTATCATGTCATCTGCAAATAATGACAATTTTACTTCTCCTCTTCCAATTTGGACATCTTTTATTTCTTTTTCTTGTCTGATTGCTGTGGCTAGGACTTGCTAGAAGTTGCAAGAGTGGGAATCTTTATATTGTTCCTGATTTTAGAGGAAAGTCTTTCAGCTCTCCACCATTAAGTATGATGTTAGATGTGAATTTGTCATAAATGGCTTTTATTAGATTGAGTTATATTCCCTTTATATCCACTTTACTGAGTATTTTTTTATCAAGGCAAGTTGTTGAATTTTGTCAAATACTTTTTCTGTATCTATTGAGAATATCATATGGTTTTTATTCTCTCTTTGGTTAATGTGGTTTATCACATTGGTTGATTTGTAAATGTTGAGCCCTCCTTCTGTCTATCGAATAAATCCAACTTGATCATGGTACATGATCATTTTCTATATTGTTGGATTCAGGTTGCTAATATTTTATTGAAGATTTTTGCATCTATATTCATTAGAGATTTTGGCCTGTAACTTTCCTTTTTTTTAATGTCTTTACCTGATTTTGGTGTCAGGGTAATGGTGGCCTTGTATAGTGAGTTTGGCAATGTTCTTTCCTCTTCATTTTTTGTGATAGTTTGAGAAGGATAGGTATTAGTTCTTGACATTTTTGGTAGAATTCCTCTGTAAAGCTCTTAAGTCCTGGAATTTTTCTTTTTTTTTGGCTGGAAGATTTTTTTTATTACAAATTCAATTTTATTACTGGTGATTGGTCATTTCAGATTGTTTCTGTCTTGGCAAGATTTATATTTCTAGAAATCAGTGCATTTCTTTTAGGTTGTCCAATTTGTTTCCATGTAACTGTTCATAATATTCTCTTATGGTATCAGTTTTTATGTCTCCTCTTTCCTTTCTTACTTATTTATTCGAATTTTCTGTGTATTCTTTTTGGTGAGCCTGGCTAATTTTTTATCATTTGTGTTTATATTTTCAAAAAACAGCTCTTCTTTTCCTTTGTCTCATTTTTTTTCTATCTCTATTTACTTTCGTTCTGAATTTAATTTCCTTCTTGATGCTAACTTTGGACTCTTTTTTTCCCTCCTTTTCTAAGTCTTATAGGTAGTAGGCTAAGCTGTTTACTTGAGATTTTTTCTTATTTCTTGAGGAATACTTACTATAAACGTCCCTTTTAGAACTGCTTTTGCTACAACCCATAGATTGTGGACTGTTGTATTTCCTTTTTTATTTGTTTAGAGGTAATTTCTGATTTACTTTGATTTCTTCATTGACCAGTTACTTTTAGAGTAGCATTTTCTTTAGTCTTCAAGTGTTTGTGCTTTTTCCATTTTTTTTTCTGTATTTTCTCGTATACCATTGAGATTGGAAAAATGTTTACTATAAGTTCTGTACTAACGTGCTGAGATTTGTTTTGTGGACTAGCATGTGATCTATCTTATAAAACACAGGACAGCCTCACAACAAAGACTTATTTCGTACAAAATGTCATTATTAGCAAGCTGAGAAACCCTGATATAAGGAATATGGATTAGGAGCAGGGGAAGCAATACTGAAACTTCTCAGGTTCTTATTATATGTCAAGCATGTTCTGAATACTTAACTCATTTAAGCCCCAAATCATCCCTATGCAATAGCTCTTTTACTATCCTCATTTTATATATATACCTAGTAGTAAGTATTTAAAAGTATTCAAGGATTAGAGAGGTTATATTATTGTCTGCAGTCACACCATTAAGGGATTTAATGTCTAGATGTAAACTCAGTATGACTTGAGGGTCACACCCCTACTCTTTTACCCATTTTGCTGCAATAATTTATAGTTGTGAAGTCCACAAGTATGGACAGTGATAAAGTTTTGGTTTACTATTAGTAATGCAATCCCAGAGGCTCAAGAACTGGAAAAGGCAAATATCATGCTTCAGAATATCCTTTTTTTTAGATCCGTGCATTAATTTTAGGAGATGATGAAGAAAATGAAAAGTGGAGCACTCATTCTTCTGTATTGGATATTAAGAATTCTCATTGTAAAATCATAAACTGAGTAGAACATTGTGTCTCAAAGGATCCAGTGTTGGGACTATGACAGAAGATGGAAACACAAACTCAGTAATTTCTATTCTCAGTGGGCTCATTTAACTTGAAAAGAAATCATGAGAGAGAGAAAGATTTCCTGTGCTTCCCATCAATTTTCCCACAACTACAGGGGATGGGGAGTATATTCTCATTTGAGTAAACCGGTTGTTTTGAAGCTCATATAAGGTTTTTTTCTTCCTTGAAAGTGAAAAGGACCTTCTGAGCAAATTCTCAAATAGAAATTATGGCCTGTTCTCTAGCATACCTCTTTTAGTATGTCAAAGACTGAGGACCATGCTGATGGCTGTTGCTTTCTTCATTGTCAGAAACTTTGACTTTCTCGAGGCCATAGGGCAGAAGGAGACTTAAAGATCAGTGGCAGTGGCGCATTCATGAAAAAGAAGGTGAAGGTTGAATGAATCCCTTTGCCTTAAATTAATTTCCTTTCAAACCCAAACTACGTAAGTCAGGGTTTCTAGGGAACACCATCTATTCATTTCTCTTTCTAGCAGTGATACTTAATGGAGATTGGGGAGAAGTGAGGATATGATGTGCAGAGACATTGGGAATCTGCCAACATTCTTTCTGAACAGAGAAAAATAGCATGAGTAAGGATAAAGGAGAAAGTGAGGAATCATCAGGAATAATCATGTCTTGGTTTTTGGTTGCCTTGCTGTGTACCTTTAGACAATTATGAGCTTATAAACCAGCAGATCCACCTGTCCTTTCTGAAGGCAGAGGGAAGGTCCTTGTTAATGCCACTTTTGACTCTTCTTCCAGCGCAGATCACAACCATGCAGTGAATGACCATGGGAAATGACTCCTCTGTGACTGAATTTATCCTTATGGGATTGACAGACCAACCTGAACTTCAGCTGCCCCTGTTTTTCCTGTTTTTGGTGAACTACGTGGTCACCGTGGTGGGCAATTTGTGCTTAATGAATTTAATTTGTCTGAATTCACACCTTCACACCCCTATGTACTTTTTCCTCTTCAATCTGTCCTTTATTGATCTCTGTTATTCATTTGTTTTTACCCCCAAAATGCTAATGAGCTTTATTTTAGAGAGGAACGTCATCTCTTTTACAGGATGCATGACTCAGTTATTTTTCTTCTGCTTTTTTGTCAACTCTGAGTGCTATGTGTTGACAGCCATGGCCTACGATCGCTATGTGGCCATCTGTAAGCCCTTGCTGTACACAATTGCTATGTCCCCTCAGGTCTGTTCTCTGCTGATGTCTGGTTCATATGTCATGGGGTTTGCTGGTGCCATGGTCCACACAGGGTACATGATCAGGCTTATCTTTTGTGATTCCAACATTGTCAACCATTATATGTGTGACATCTCCCCCCTCCTTCAGCTGTCCTGCAGTAGCACCTATGTCAATGAGCTTGTAGTTTCTGTTATTGTGGGCACAGTTATCATAGTATCTAGCCTTATTATTTTTATGTCTTATGCCTTGATTCTTTTCAATATCTTTCACATACAGTCAGCTCAAGGTTGGTCCAAAGCCTTTAGCACCTGTAGCTCTCACATAATTACGGTTGGTCTGTTCTATGGATTTGGGCTACTCACTTATGTCAAGTCATCTTCTGCTGGTTCTATGGGTAAGGGAAAATTTTTCTCAGTGTTCTACACCAATGTGGTGCCCATGCTGAACCCTCTCACTTATAGCCTAAGGAACAAGGATGTCAGAATTGCTCTGCAGAAAACCCTGAAGAGAATTACAACTTAATCTGAACCACTTATGCCTCCTTTTTGGTGTGAGTTATTTTCTTCTTATCCTACTCTACTTTATTGTCTTCCTCCTATTCTTTTTTTCATTCTCTTTCCAAAGTCTCTTGGCAGGATTGCTGCTCTAATGTCTTTTCTTCTCTTTCCACATGATGTAACCCTATTGTCCAGTTTTTGGATTGAAAGTTCAGTCTCAGCCCTAAGTGAACCCATACCAATTGGAGACAATGGGCCAGTAACCTTTCCCATGTAAGGTTAACACTACCAACTACATTTCTCTGTGTGTCTTTCCCATCCAAAGTAAGCCATGGAGTGGGCTGTCTGCCCAATTATCACCTTTCTTGATTTCATTACATAGAGTCCTTTTCTGTTACAATTTTATAAAACAGAGAAGGAATGTCAAAAATTTTGGACATGTAAGAATTTCTAGAATTTTCAGTGTTCTTCTCTTAATGACTATTCTAGATTTTCAATATGCATGTGTATAGTAACTGTATACTTTATTGAACAAAGTTTCTTTTATTATAGAGGATGGTTGAGAATATAACAGCTACGCTTTTTTGTCCACCTCTCTCAATCCTTACCAATGTCTAATGTCTCTCTTTATTGTATTGATAACTGATATTTTGTCCTAAATAACACTGAAATTGTTATCAACTTGTATATGTATCTGTGGATTGTGATTAAAAATTGCACAAGGATATTTTTGGCTGCAGAATAGATCATCACATGTAATGTCTAATTGCATGACAGGGTTTCCCCTTTGCAAAGGAAGATGTTTTCTGATTTTAAAAACAGATGTGTATGGCAGATACCTTGTCCTGTTAGGATTTACTTTTTCAACATGTTAATTTGACTCCTCCGTTTTGTATCTCAAAAAAAAATTTAATCTGTACTCCATAGTGTGTGGCACATTTTTACAAATCTTATTAAATATGTCTCCTTATCTTTTTTCTTTTTGATGGGGAAATAGTTATGCAACTTGCTCAAGATTGCACAGCTATTGTTGCAGAGCCTAATTTTTGAATGCACTGTTCATTCAATGCAGAAATGGAATGAAAGAATTGTGAAGGGATCGAAAGAGTTTCTGGAGAGTTATTTCCAAATGAGCTTGAAAGAAGGGGTTTTCATGGGAATAATATCCTCATTCAGGATGGCTGTGGCAGAGGCTTGTTCTACTAGCCTCTGGTGCCCAACTAGAAAAATGTACCTACTCTTGGAGAAGTTTAATTAAGTGGGGGTAAACAGGGCTAAACAGGGTGAGCTACAAACATATATATCACAATCTGTTTATAATATCCAGCATTTCTGAACAGCGTGAGGATGAAAAGTTTTGAGGACAAGTCTCCCTGGTGAGGCATGTCAAGTAGCTCGTATACTTGAACAATCATACTAGATGTTATGCTATCATTTAGAAGTAAGAAAAAAGGTGTTCACTGTAATACAAAAAATAGAAAATACGACTGTAAATTCTTCTTGTTTCGTGTGTTACACAGAAGATAGACTCTCTAGAGTTTGTTTTAACCTAGAAGGGGGTCGCTGGGAGGACAAGAGAAAAAGAGGTTTGATGGGAGAGCACCCCCTGGCTTTGGTGAGAAATAATAACAATGAAAAAAAAAATTGGCACTCACTGCTCCATTTAAAAAGTCCATCCAGAGAAGCATTTTGCTATCTGGTTGCCAGCTATAGCTGCTGCATTCAGTGGGAGGCTGTGCCCATTGTGAACAGGAGGGCTGTTTGGCTGCTAGAGGGGTTTGTGTTTCAGGAGGTTTTGGAGCACAGTGGTCCCTGGCAAGTGCTGAGGTCTGTGGTGGTGGGAGGCCAGGTAGACACTCCTGATGTTCACAGCTCCAGGCAGATGCCCAACCTCTGTCTCCCCATTACAGATATTTCTATTTCAACCTGATGTATACTCTTAATACCTCCTATGCTGCTATGATTGCTTCAGAAATGCACAAACCTTCAGCCAGTTAGTGCCTCTGTGTTATTTTTGAAGAATTTGAAATGACAAACTAAAATTTGTTCTAAATTAGTTTAACATTAAATTTATCAATAAAAGATAAATGCTCTTACATTACTTTAATGATTTGAATGACAATTTTTTTGATAATTTTCAAAGTAACTTAAAACTATATTATTTACTTTTATATTCAGTATTTCTTGCTGTGATGAAACAATAACCAAATTATTATAGTTATAATTATTGAGATCTTTGCTGATAACTGTGTCTTAATTCATAAAACCTGATTTTAAAGAAATTATTCCAGAAGCAATACACATTTTCATTTAGGTTTATAAAGATATTTCATTGGGAAATATTATCTAGTAAAATAATCACAATTCTGTTTCCATTGTAGGTGCATTTTGCGTTTTAAATAATTTACATTAATTCGATATTTATATATCAACGTGTATATATATATATATATATATATAAATACATTTCTTATTTTACCCTCAAACACAACATGTGTACTGAAATGTTCACAGAACACTAATTTGTAGTTTAATAAATGAAAAATGTCAATTTAACCCCTACTTAGGTTATAAAATATTGCCAGAAAAGCCTCTTTGTTATTTATAGCTGTATTTTTATCCCCCAGTGGATGTTTAAGTCTAAAAATCTAGTCCAATGATATGAGATAGGTAGGTTTTAAGATAGCTTATTTAGTCAAATTAGGGCAAGTGGACTGGGTGCATTTACTACATAGTTCAACTTTTATGGAATGTCGTCATAATTGGAGAAATATTTTTATAAACAGACGTATTTAGTGTTAAAATTAGATTTAGTGTATTTTTGCTTTGTGAGTTTTTGCTAGTTTTCTTTAATTAAGTACCTGGTAGATAAACATATTTTGAGAGAAAATATCTAGGTAAGACTAGATAGCTGCATAAGTCTTTTATTCTAAATTTTCCTATGCACTTTGGATATACTTCCTTTTGATTCTGTACCCGAGCCAGTACCTCTACCTGGCCATTCAAATACAGTCTTAACATTTTCATGTCTGGCCAGGACCCTACTATTATTATTATTTTTCACTATAAAAGCTTTTTTCATTCAAGAATTGTCAAAAAGAAATCATTGAATAAATAATGAAAAATAAAGTTAAATATGCACAACTTGAAATAATAATGGTTTTCAGAACTGAAGGATTTTCTTTAGTTTTTGATGGACTCTTAGAACTTTCTAAGTACTTAGAAATGATCTTCCCAGCTTTTCTCAGTGTATCTTTTTGCTTCTTAATATCAGTGTATAAACTGAATCCATCTTAATTGCTGAAAATTATCAATGAATTTCTCAGATTTTTCTGTTTATTTTTCTATTTATCGTTAGCTTTTTAAACTGCAGTTATCCATCTGTTGTTTACTAAACTTTTCTTCTTTCTAAATTGTCCCCACCTATTGACCTATTATTTCTAATGTTCTTTGGAATTCTCTAGTTAACCACTGAGTTTGAAAGATAGTCATGTTGGCTATTCTTTTTCCTTCCTCCCTCCCTCCCTCTCTTCCTTCCTCTCTTTCTCTCTCTGCCTTTCATTCATTCATTCATTCCTTTCTCTCTTTCTTTCTCCCTTCCTTCCTTCCTCCCTCCCTCCCTCCCTCTCTTTCTTTTTCTTTTTTCTTTCCTTTTTTCCTTCTCTCTGTCTCTGTCTCTTTGCCTGTATTGGCTATTCTTGAGTTTTAGTGAGTAAGGTGGCATTTTATGGATTTGGTAATCAGGTTCTCCAAATATGAGACATATAGTTGTGACATTTTTCAGTACCTTCCAGTCGGAAACTGGAAATATTTGGATTGAACCTTCAGTGACCATATTGTGACTATTAGTAGAAAATATACTGTGCAAACAGGGCCAATAAAAAGATTAGACAAACTGGGTTTTGGTCACATCGTCTGAAATCTTGGGTCAGGCTTCACTTAATGCTAAGAAAATATTTGAACTTTTTATTTGAATGAAGCAACAGTTTAATTTTTGAAAGTGCTTTTTTCTGCCAATGCTAATTTTATTCACAATAATTTGTTTTTTTAACTTTACCTATGAAGTGTACACCAATGTGAATATAATAGGCAGTTATGCAGCATTACTCAGCTTAAACTTAAAACATCTGTTTTGGTTGGAAAAGATGAAAAATAAAAAATTCTCAACCATAAAGATTAAGAAATTCAAACAAGGAAATTTAAATTGTTAACTATAACATATTAATTGTAATTTTAAAGCTACAGCTTCTAATACTCTTAAATGCAAACCTACTTAAGAATAGACTATTAACACGCTGTGTACTTTCAAATTTACAATTTAAACATATTCAACAAACTGAAAACTTCACGAGTTCAGGTGTCATCATTTCTGAATTTTTGAAAATATTGACATGAGTTTCAAAGAAAAGTAATTATTTTCTCTACCTACAATTCAACTTTGTTTACGCCGTAAAGAATACAGATAACATTTGAACAGCTCTGAACTGCACAGATTCCCTTATATGCAAATATTTTTCAGTAAATATGCTCTGCAGTACTGTACAATCCATGACTGGCTAAATCCACAGATGTTGAGCAGCAGATACAGAAGGCTGCTGTAAAGTGATATGGAGACTTTCAGCTATGCAGAAGTTCAGCAGCCCCAATGCCCACATTGTTCAAGGTCACCTATACTTACAAAAAATGAATGGTCATATTTCTCAGCTTTTTATTTTTAAAAATATTTATTCTTAATTGGTGAAAAATATTTTTGTTAGGTATACAAATCTGGCAATGTTTTTCTTTTCGGAAGTGAAAAGTATTGCTCCATTGTTAATTGGCTTACTTTGTTTTTTGGAGGCTTTACTTTACTATTATAAGGCTTTCTTTGTTTTGACGAAAAGTCTGTTACCATTCCTATCTTCATTCTTTTATATGTAATGTATCATTTTTTTCTTTGAGCTGTTTAGATTTTTATCTTTATCACTAGCTAATCATTTTGATTATCATGTACTTTGTAAAGTATTCCTCATGCTTCTTCTGCCTGGAGTTCTTTGAGAGTCTTGGAATTGTTAAGTTTATAATTTTCATCAAATTTTAGCTATTTATTTAAATATTTTTATGACTCCACTTCTTTTGCAATTCCAATTACATAAATATTAGACTACTTGTAATTGTCTCACAGTTCATTTATTTTTAGTCTTTTTTTTCTGTTTCTGTTGTTTTGCTTTCAAGTTCATTAGTTATTTTTTTCTGCACTGTAACATTTTGGTAGGATTCTCTTTTGGACTTACTGGAATTCTTATGGAATTATGTCCTTTTCTAATAGAAATTTTGTCATAGCAATATATCTGTCATTTATTTATTTTGGCCTGTTGAACTGTCTATGACCTCCAGTACAATGTCAAATAGCAGTAGTAGGAATGGAAAGTCTTGTGTTATATCCAGAATTAGTGGTAAAGGATTCACTCTTCCCCTTTAAGTGTTGAATTCAGCTATAGTTTTCTTGCAGATGGCTTTTGTTTTGGTTAAGGATGTTTACTTCTTTTCTACTTATTAACAGGTTTTTTTTTTTTTCCCTTTTAGGGCCAGATCTGCGGCATATGGAAGTGACCCCAGGCTAGGCGTCGAATTGGAGCTACAGCTGCTGGCCTATGCCATAGCCACAGCAACGCTATTTATAATTTTTAAATGTTGCTTCTGCATATATTTAGACGATAAATTAGCTTTATTTCTTTCCTCTTTTAAAATGATCAGTTACATTGATATTTAGATATCAAATGAGATATTTTGGTTTAATTCAGATAAGATTAAATCTTGTTCAT